>JAVQJG010034451.1:0-15644 GCA_036024015.1 Craterocephalus amniculus
GATTTTTCTGGGCCTGCCACTCCGGGCCTTTGCTTGAACTGTGTCTGTGGTCTTCCATTTTCTCACTATGTTCCTCACAGTGGAAATTGACACCTGGAATCTCTTAGCAAGCTTTTTGGATCCTTCACCTAAACCATGATGTTGAACAATTTTTGTTTTCAGGACGTCTGACAGCTGTTTTGAGGTTCCCATGTTGTCTCTCTTCAGAGAGGATGCAAAGAGGAGAAAAACTTGAAATTGGCCACCTTAAATAACCCTTCGGATGATTGGCTTCACCTGTGAATGTAGGTCAAGGGTCAATGAGCTTACAAAACAAATTTTGTGCTCCAATAATTATTGCTAAAGATATTCAAATCAACAAAACAACAAGGGTGCCCAAATTTATGCACCTGCGTATTTTCATTTAAGTAATTATTGCACATTTTCTGTAAATCCATTTCACTTCTCAAATATCGCTGTGTTTGTCTGCTATATGATATATTTAACTGAAATTGATGATCCAAACAGCCAATGATTTATAAAGAAAAATCTTGAAAATAATCAGGGGTGCCCAAACTTTTGCCAAACATCATAAGCTTTGTTAATGTCCCTGTTCTTATATTTCTGCAGGACAAGTCTAAGTGCAGCCTTAAAAGCTTTAGCAAACTTGGTTTTTGCTTTATTTTTTTCTAGAGCTGCTTCGTAGGGGTGCATAAAAAAATCGATTTGCATTAGAATAAAGATTTTTTGCAAAATTCTGAAGAATCAATCCAGAATAATCAAGAATCGATATTTTGAGACTTCAATAGTATTCAACCAACTACTTTCAAAGCTGCTTTTAAATGGCAAAGAAATGTTGAAGTCTACAATAAAGGCAAAAATAAATGTCACCTTTTTGTGGAAAGATTGTGGTTTCAACTTTTGACTCACTTAATTGACCTTGAAAACCTTCTTTTCATGAACAAAGCCAGTTCTCTTTCAACTAATGAAAATATCCCTGAGAGCTCTTTTAGTTTATAGAGGAATGGAGTTCATCCTGGAATTGGTTCCCTTTGCTACTTAAAGAGTATTGATTGTGAATTTAGATCGGTTAGAATTAAGAAATAATACAGACTGTCACCCCAAGATTTTTTAATCAAACTGAATCATAAGTTGATTCAACTGCTGACCTTCGCGAAGGAAACTTGAGCTCCATCATTGCAAGTCATTGCTGCAGCGGTCAAAAGATCTTCAGTCCATATCAAGTTTTTTCTGATTATTATTATTATTATTATTATTTTTATTATTATTATTATTATTATTATGGCTCAGACATCATGAAAAGCTCATTAATTAGCAGATCACACCCATATATTAACGAATTCCATCTTGTTCCGTGTTGTCAAACTGCCATGCTGTGTGTGTTTTCACCATAGCAGAAATCTTTGAACCCTACATCATCAGGGACATGTCACATCCAACCATGGGCTGCTCAGGCTGCTGGGGTCAGGCAGACGCTGCAGCCACCACGCGGCCAAAACTAGGACCTTTTATCCACAGACCATCCAGATACTTAACACACACTTCATCATTGAAATAGAATATGCAAGCTTAGTTTGGTATTACTGTACTACCGTCGCCAATTTTTTCCAGTCCTCCTTTGTTTGCTTTGTTTCTCTGCCTGTTTCAGCCTGTTTGTCTTCGGAAGTGACAAACAAAAACCTTGACCTCTGAACCTAAACCTTAAATTAGCCTTTCCATTGTTAGAATATTGAAAAGCTAGACGTTCTTTCTGTTTCTTCCATTCTTGGCCCTCTTCTGCTTTTGTCAAAGCTTTTTTTTTCTCTGTTTATGAACAATACTCTGTTCGATCTCTATTAAATGTAAGGACAGTCGCTCAATGCGCAGATGATGAATGTACAGAACGGATTCAGACAATTAAAAGGGGGAACTACGCTTTGTGTGCGGACCATGTTACCCTGCCTCCACAGCACTCTGCTTTTGCATGAGGCAGACAATAACTTCTTTTTTTGTCTCGTGTTCGAGACGCCGCATACTCAGCTGGTCTAAGAAAGAGACAAAATGTCTCCTGAGACTCTGATTAATGAATGCGCCCCAGGATGGCTGACAACCTCCTGAGACGCTTATCTACCTACACAGACCGTGCTGGTCTTCCAGCCACACCGTGTTAACATTTCTTCATTTCTCTCTGATCGTCCATCTGGCATTTAGGTTAAATGTGTAATGTCGAGGCTTTCCAGACGTTGAGATGCTTATTTTATATTTGCCTCGATACTGAGTTTGCCTGCACAAACCTTTCTGAGTCGGTCTTTTAGTTTCTTTCAGCCACGTTATGGGACAAAGCATTACTGTCAGCGAGGCCTTTATCCCGTCCTGGCCACTAGTTGAAACATCTTTCTTTCCGAGGGCATTCTTTTTATTCCTCATGTGTCCTGCCATGACAGGCTGATCGTTTCATTTCACTCCAGGGAAATGACGCTAGCAATTCTTGCTGCTCAGCAATTCCACTATATTTCACCCTTACATTGTCTAGTTTTTACCTCCACCCATTGTCTTTCCAGTGTTTCCAACCCACAAAAAGGGTTTTTGACATCAAAATAACCAGAGTGTGGCAGTGAGAACAGGATTACTGTACAATTTCATCACCCCCATTTTAAAATGTAGGCTATTTTAATCGACTTGCAGCTCGAAGCAGCCTCTCATTTAATTAAGCACCCGAAGATGGCTTTTAAACTTCCCACGGTCAGTTTATCTAAATGGGATGAAAATAAGCCTGTGATGTCAGTAAAATGAGCACTAACATGCACACAGCCCCTACATGATGAATTCCTTCTGTGATCTTATAATGAAACAATGAGTCAGTTGTATAAATAGTTATTTTCTCCTGTATGATTGGCAACATTTAAACCAACAGCAGGTAATGTGTAGTGTTGCTTTACCCTTGGGGATGTGCAGTGTGTGGCGTTAAGCTTCGGATGCTGGTTCTGTGGGTTTGTCTGCTGTCTGAGTGGCCGCCATCGGGTTGAGGTTGTTCACGTGACGAGACATAAGTGATGCACAGGAGAAGGAGAATTAAGAGGCCGGATCAGTGCCTCAGATTTTTGTCCCCTTCCTTCAACTATTTGAATGTTTTTGGGGGTTTCAGCCACATTTTCCTGATATTTTGTCAACACATATACCTCCTCTTTTACGGTTCCTGTATGACCTGTTTTTAACACTTATCTAAACTGCACTTACTGAGCTTTTACTAGTATTGTTGAGAACTCATTTCCATTCTTTTGTTCTTTACCACATGAAAGATCACCTTTCTGCTTATCTGTCCTTCCTGCATTGTTCAAACTAGCAAAAATGTGCTTTTTTGTTAATTTTGCTTCTCCATGTTTGGTCTGGACTCTGGTCTGGACTAGTTGACCTGAGTCTTTGGATCAAAGAGCATGGGCTGGTAAGAGGTTTTACATGTTTTTAATTGTGCTGCACCCTTAAACTCTGTCCCTGTAAAAAAAAAACAAAAAACTTTTCTATTGTAGGTAACATCGGGACTTTGTGTGGCTGCATCTAGTGCCTCACAAAGTATGGTCTGTTACTCCCAGGAACAGACCATAAGCCAAGGCAAGTTTATTGTACAGTACATTTCATGTACTCAACAATTCAAGGTGCTTAATGCAAAGACATTAGAAATATTACAGCGGATTGCAGAAAGAATTAAGAAGAGATGGCAAAATGATAAACAACAGAAGAAAGAAACCCTCTGAGAAAATATCAGAGTATAGACAGACTATACATGAGCATCAATGATGAAGCTGTGGATGTTTTTCATCTACACACACAATGGTGGAGGGCTGATGGTGTGCGCCTGTCTGTATCTGGACCATGAACTCTTCTTCATTCTTGTGTCAAGTGTGAGGCCATCTGTCCGCCAGCCAAAGCTTGGCTGAAAACTGGGTCACGCAACAGAACGATGAACCTCGGACACAGCAGCAGATCTACAAGAGAATGAGTAAAAGCAGAAAATAATGAAGGCTTTGTGATGGCCCAGTTAAAGTCCAGACCTCAACCCATCCGGAATGCTGTGGAAGGCCCCGGAGGGAGGACTTTATTGTCATCTCAAACCTTAATGAACTGGAGCAAAGTTGTAAACAAGAGTCGGCCAAAATGATCATTTCACACTTTTTTTTGGATGAATCCTGGCTTCTCTGTGAAAAAGTTGAGTCATCTTGCTTTTCAGCCACATGTATCTTTCTCTCCATTAGCCGGACCAGGACTTTACTCACAACAATGAGCTGTCCCTGTTACTCTTTAAGAGTTTAGCATGAGAATGCGCTGCATTCCCCCGATGGGACATCATTTAATGAGAGCAGTCAGGCTGTGTGTAATATTCCTTCCTGCTCTTTGTAATGTGGCTCTCATTAAAGAAGTCATGCGCAAGTTAAAAGAAGTTTGAAAAGTGTGGTAAAAATGTCTGAAATCCAGCAGCTAAAGTGCACAAAGCTTAAAGCGTCGGGTCACTGCAGGTTCTGCAATCAGATTTCATTCGCTGATGTTAATTAATAAGACGGAAGATGAGTTGTGTGGGGTTGGATTTCATGACTTTAACTCATGCAGATGCTCTGGGAAACAGCTTGGCCTACATCCACAATCTCTCTGTATTACTGATGAGAATAATCTCATATCTCCAGTGGATTAGAGGGTGAGCACTTGCTGAACTGTGAAACAGCAAATGGTTCATCTTTTGTCATTTCTTGGAGAAATGTTTTCTCTCTCTCTCTCTCTCTCTCTCTCTCTTTCCTCTTCTATTGGTCTTGCTTTGAAGTGATTTAATTCAGGCTTGAATGCCTTCCTGGAAATGACAAAGCCACTGTAATGAAGTGTGACTGATTTGACAAGTGCCTTTGTGTTAACATTCATGGCTATTTAGGAATTTAGAGGCGAGCACTGGGCAGGTTGATTGCAGAGATGTATTTTTAAAACTGTAACCGTCCTGTGGCAATTTGAAACTTCCTCAGACCAATTTTCTTGAGTTGAAAACCTTTGCATAGAGCTATTTTAGTCATTTCAGACAGACGTGGCTCCTAATAACATGTGATATTCAGCTTAAAAGCAGGGTTATTCCATCATCTGAAAGCTTCTGCAACCAATCTAAAGTACGACCTGGAATAGTACTGGTTTGTGATTTTTTGATATCCCACTGAATTTGTCATGTTTGCACTTGTTTTCTTTTCCAGTTGCATTGTGACTAAGGCTTTTTGTCAGGGATATATTAGGTTCTCCGTTGGTTGATAAGGACCTGGGATGAATGCAGGACAGAAGATCTTTGCGCATGCTCAGAAGTGCCAATCCTTTCATGCAGCGTACCAAAATAAAGCCTTTACCAAGCATTACCAGCTGCAGATCGGCCATAGTTAAGATTACTTTTTTGTGCTTCTAATTTCTCCAAACAAACAAGATGCCATAGGAAAGCAGAAACTCTGCTGATTACCTGGGACCAAAACTCATAAATCATCTTACGTTTGCTGTTTTGTGGTCAAACGTTTTATTCCAGCTCTAAAACCCTCTGCTAATGTCTTCTCCTTCGACTCTGCCTTTGTTTGAAATGAATCATAGCAGTACTTGTAGTTTCCATGGCGATGGAGCTTTTATATTGAAGTATTCACTATGGTTCACTTCGTTCTGGGTCCCCTTGGTGTTTCTAAGGTGAATTTGGTGGCTGATTATTGACATTGGCAGATGGGTTCCTGGGATATTTCCCTGCATAACACTGGTATTAAACATCTGTAGAACCACTCAGGTTCACACTGGTTCCCATCAGACATCACTCTACTCATTCCTAGATGAATCCGGCTGCTATCTTCTGGTTTTCACTGAGGTGAGAACCATTTTTCGTCTGTGCTCTAGGTGTATTTACCCTGACACAGTAACACATGTTGATTTTGACACTTGAGCAGTAATCTCACACGTCTCAGCTTTCTGGTGCGACCGAGACTAAACACACAGCCCTTGTAGTTGTGAAGGCATGCTTCATTTGTTTTTAGTGTAATTTTGGATAGGAGCAATACAAATATGAAGAGGTTTAAAATTCCGTTTTTAAATTTGGAGTAATTAAGCCACAAAACATATTCCAAATACATATTTAGAAAGATTAAGCTAATAAAAACTTGAGTGTGTTATTGCAGAGCAAACAGAGTAGCAGTGCGACTTGCCCAGGGGCAGCACCAAATGTGGTTTAGCTGCAGCATCTTGTTGACTCCAGCGCTATCTATGTGAAAATGGATGAGAGAGAGTTGGAGTGCTCGGGATTATGTACTTAGAAGAAAAAAAAGAGAAAACAAAATCCACCTTCTCATTTGCGCCAAGACATCAAACTGCGGGGCAGCATGCTCACACACACCTACACGGACAGACATGCTTTGAGCCAAAACAAGGATTAGCTATGGATATACCTCAGCTGCTTTGGTGGGCTGCTGCAGCATCCACAATAATTGTCTGATAGTTTTTATTTAAATACCACATGTTCTTTTTAGAAGTTTGCAAACATGTCCGTAGTGATCACTGTTAGCTTTTGACCATGTTTCACATTTGAGTGTTTATATTAAGTAAGTTTTATCAGATTAGGGTGAAGGTTATCCCCTTTAAGCACATTATGACTATCTCCATTACTTCCTGATGTTTATAGGTGGGTTTGACTCTGTTTACCCTTCCATCATAAGTGGCCTGTATCTTATATTTTTGCCCCAGAAAGTGTCAGGGATCAGATGTTTTCTTGCCAGTGGAAACACCCCAACCAACTTTCAATTCTGATCTTTTCATTTTGTACCACTTCAGTGTACGTTTCTAGTCACCTGTCACATACTCACCTGCTGGTGACCATTATGGCACCATCACCATTATGGCCATACTGGGCCCGCCAGGCATTTATAATACAGCCTTTTTCACAAATTGTCACATAACTTATGTAAATAGTCATCCAATCTGGACTAAAAACATTTTAGTCACTTTAGTTTCCTGTTCATTATTTGAAGTTTCTGTTTGCTGATGCATTCAGGGTTGTACAGCCAAAGACTACGTTCACATCACCCAAACTTTATATAAAGATGATTAATTACAGCAGGTGAAGCAGACAGCATGTACGTCCTTGGGAAGTTTGTGTGAGTGTGTATGGTGAGGAAAAGGTGTCTCAGAGGCAGCACTGTCTAGGGACGCAGGAGGGAAAGAGAACCAGAGCCGGAAAAGACCTAAGAATAAAAAGTCTGGGCACCCATTTCAGAGCACCTCGATTTTTCATGAGGCTCTGGAGATGCAGCTGTAGTTTTTGTTGAAGGCTGGTTAACAAAAAAAGCCCTGAGTAGGGATTTCTCCTCAAGCTATGAGGTCCCAGTCGATGAGGACGATAGCTCTCCTAAAGTATAGTTCCATCATTTTACAACACTTTGATTCTGCTCCTTTTCACTCCAACATAAGATTAGCAAGCTGCTTTTCTCAGCGTCTTTTCATAGAATCCTCGGGTTCTTCCCCTTTTCAGGACTTTACAATTAATTTCTGAAATAACCTCAGTCAATTTCAGAATTTAAACTATTTAAATGGCTTAAAATGACACAAATGTCAGGCGTTTTCAAGAAGACAATCACCACACACACAATGCAAAGAGCTGAGCTGACCACCACTGCATGTCACGCTGAACTAATAAGGCAGATCTGACAACCTGTGGATATCCACACATGCATGGATGCAAAACTTTTACAGCAGCTTGATGTCAGAAAATAAACAAGCTGACTTCTCTTCCAGTTGTGTGCATGTTTTTGTGTCTTTAAAGCGTTCCAACAGATGCCATGTGATGATACACTGCAGTGCCAGAGGTAAACCTATGCAGCTGCAGAGCCTATATCGTCCAATCAGTAGCTGGTGGCAACAAATGACACATCAGACTGACGCGAGCCCCTTAAAAGCCAGCTGGCATAAAATGAAATAACACTTTTATTTTATTTATTTATTTTTTAGCTTAATTCTTTCGACAAACTGGTCCTCAGGAAAGAAAAAAGTTAAGTGACTTAACATTTCAAAGTGGAGAGACAGAAAGTAGAGTCAGAACAGAAAGGGCTCCAGGCAGAGCTCCAACACACTCCATGACTGATCAGAGACTGCTGCGTGTGTGTGCGCGCGTGTGTGTGTGAGACGGAGAATGTGCTCTTGTATCCAGGTTTTATTTACTCTGTTCTGACAGGAGCATTCCAAGGTTTAATGTTTGTTCAAACTATGACCTGATGGTGAAAATAAATAGTTAGAAAAAAGACACATTCTATATTATTAAGAGCAGTATGAGTTTTTTATTTCCTTCTTTCATTATTTAAAAGTAAAAAAAACCATACTGTAAATAAATCATATAAATAAGTTCCCTGAACCACACTGTGGGCTCCCTGTATGGTCAGTTGTGGTTTAACAGCCTCAGCTGTTGCATGCACTTTTTGTTTCATACATTTCAAAATCTTTATCTTTCAGTGAGTGGCAGTGTATTTACTTATGTCCACAACTACCCATACAAATAAAAAACAGACTTTAGATAGGTGTCCACTTTAGTGGAAAGGTTTCATGAACATACTTTTGAAGGGTAACCCTCAGATATTCATTGATGGTTAGGTTGCCAACCCTTCAGTCTCTACCTCTTGAGGTAGTTCCATACTTGGTGTTTATACAGAGTAAAAGATGACCATACAGACACTGACTTCATTTTTTCTCTCTTATCCTCTTCTTCATGACACCTCCTTTGTCCTAAATGAAGTAAAGCCTCACAACTATGAGGGTCATGTGTGCCTAATCTTGGGGTAACAGCAAGCTGAGACATGTGGGATTACTACAGAAATGTCATAAACCTACATTTATGTCCCTGGATCAGAGTAAACACACCAAGAACACAGGATGAGTTTTTGGAACTTTGTAGAGCAGACCTGGCATACCAGCTGCGATTTAAATCTGGACCCATTTTCTGATATCTCTTATAGAAAAAAGACCACTAGAGCCTACAGAATCTTGAAGAAATGAAAAGAAAGGAGGTTAAAGTTTGGTATATTGATGATGTATCATTACATTCAGTGCACTGAATCTAAGTATTATGCTATAAATAAGGATCAACACAAGTTCAAATGGTTTGTCATCATAACAGGAAGCTGCAGGAATTATGAGGCGCAGGTATGAGAAACTGCTTACTATGATAACCCATGATGACCACTCATCTGCTCTTTGCACTGTCCAAATTATAGCTTTATGTTAGCTGCCAGTGTATGTTAAAGAATCTTTTCTCTTTGGAATTATTTTCTGCAGAATTGTACTTCACATCCTTCAACACTTTCACCCTTAAGTTGAGGCATCCATTAGTCATACTTCTTTCAGTGGAGCTCTTCTTTAATTTGACCTCAGTGCTAAGTGCTGAAGTTGGATATGATGAAGTCACTGCAGTCTGCTGAGGGCTGCAGATCACATGAACTCTACTCAGGGATTATATGCTGCTGTCAAGCATCCAGGCTGATTAGACAGGCTATAAGATTCACTTATTACAGATTTTGTGGTGCACAAACACCACAGTGGTTTAATAGTGGATGAAATCAGACCTGTACCCGTTTGTTTTCAACCCAATTCTGACGGGCTTACTTTTACCTAGGGACCACATGCAATAAATAAATCTGTTTATGCTGTGGTGCATTCGCACCAGTAACCGAAGACTGAAAATTAATTGAAATTTACAGACATCTATGGACATCATCCGATGTAAAAGTGATTATAGAGCAAGAACACACCACACAGGTCGGAACAGCCAAATAATCCTTTGCTGGCTTATTTTCACTTTAAATGCGCGTAAGTGCCGCCACTATTGCGCGATTGAGTGAAGTGGAGAGTCCAGCCGCAGTGTGACATGTTGGCAGACTGGCCGCTGCTCTACAGAGCTTCCACATTCAGTTAGCCACGTGGGGTGGAATCTGTCACTGAAAACAACTAAAAACGATGGGTAAACCATCATTTTTTAAGATTCTGGCTGATCAAAACTACCTTGGAACCACACAAATTGTTTGTGTGATTATGAATCAGATTTTTAATTTACCTATTTAAGGATAGGTTGAAACACTCCAAAGGAGCCTCTATTTGCCAAAAAAAAGAGAAGCGTCCAGGAAACAGGATGGGCAAATCCCACATCCAATCCTGCTCATTTCTGACCAAATCACTGAGATTCTGTTCCCATTGGATTAGAATCATCAATGGATCTCAGAGTTTAGCAAAATAAAGTAGGTAATTTACAAATTATTACTGCCCAAATCACAAACATTCACATGAGGTTAACATGACAGATGATCAATTATTACAAAGTACATGTGGTCCCCGGTCGGATAAACCTAATGCCATCAGAATAAGACTAAAGGTTCCCTTGCATGGAAATCTGGAGGACATTGAAGCATTTTTAGAAACATTTTGGAAGTTCATCATTTTGTTTGGTCATTTTTTCATTTGTCACCACAATTAAAGACAATTTCATCCAGGTAAGTTTTTAAGGGTCAGTGCACTGATTACAATGACTACACATCGTTCTCCACCATGTGATTTCCTCTCTGAGCTCATAGTGTGTCCCTGATTTGCTCCAGATATGTTCACTGATTTTACCCATGTGATTTTCCCATTACTGGATCAGAAATGAGTTTTCTCATCATGTAGCTAAATTGACATATTATACTCTAATATAGCTGACTGGAAATTTGTGTTATTTCCCTTTTTTAGACGCCTATATCCGTGGGATGCTCTCGTTGTCCTTGCTGCTCCAGAGCACTCAGCTCTGTATTCCTATGAAAAAGGGCCACTGTCCCTGCAGTGAAGCTCGTTGGTATTAGAAAAAAACTGACAGTGTAAATTAAATGTAAAACTTTAATTCCTAGTTAGCTTTAGGTTTGTGTTGCATAGACAGCGTTAGAGTCCGGCTTTTATCTTTTTTTTTTAATCTTTGGCTGGAAAAATACTATGAACTCAGGTTTAGATCAGCAGACTGACTCATCCTCCAGAGTTTCTCCATCTTCACCTTGGTTGGGTTTCTTTTTTATTTACATTGTGTTTTAGGTTGGCACTCATCTGTGCTGTGTGGAATCTGAACTGCCATTTTCATTCCAAAACACAACACAGTAAATTGCTCTGGCTGCTGTCTTCTGTCCCATCATCCTGAAGCACTTGAAGCTACATTGGAGGCCTTGTGTTCTCCACACGCCTCTCCACTTGATTTACAGGGTATGCTTTATTTCTTTGGCTCATGACATGTTGGAGGCTTCTCCATTTTACTTTACTGTGTGGTTGATTTTAGCTTCATCTATCCATGGAAGGCTGCTCCATGATTGGTCTGGCTTTTTTTTCTTCTCTCAAAATCTATTCAGATCTTTGTTTTCTTAAAGTTTATGAACGGTTTGAGCCTTGCAGTGGGCTCGGAAAATGGCATGCTGAGTTCTTTACTTGGCAGAAGGTTATAAATGTTTTTTTCTTTTCTCCACCACCTGTTTTCTTGCAGGGTGGAGCAATCCGGTTGTTGAGCTCAGAAGAGTTTGTTTCATTTGACTTAACTTTAGAAACAAATAAAGGAATGTATCACAGTTGAGGCACTTTGCTGAAATCATTTACTGTTAGTTCCTGAAAAGGGGCGGAACAAAGGATAAACTCCTGAACAGTTTTTATGGTTTTAAGTGTTAAAACTGCCAAATAATAGAAAGTTCTATCATTGTAGAGATATTTCTGAACCTTACTGCATGTGGCTACACATCATTTCCAGTAGTTCCAGACTTTGCTTATTGTAGGTTATTTAGAGCAGTTTATAAATCTGATTTGTCGTGAGGTACTAGCCAGTTTGCATAAAAGCGTACTGTGCGTTTCCTCCTGCGTTTCACTGTTCCATTACAGTGAAGCTAACCAGAGAAACAGAGCTATTTCTCCCAGAATAAATAGAAATCAGGTGGTATTCAAAGTAGATTATCTTCCCCTGAGCAGCGTTTCACCTCACTCACCTGAAGTTCTCAGATGCCTGATTCCATAGTGGGAGCAGTCGGCTACAGATTAAGCAGCTCCACATCTCTAATGCACCACTTTTGTTTTTTTTTAAAGACAGGCATGGTGGTGCCTGCCTTTACTTTTGTTCCCAGAGATTTTTCTTCGTGTCTGAAAGAATGTGGATCAGAGTGAAACACGGCATGCAGAACTGCTGCAGGTTTTTGTTCTTCCAAAAAGCAAATCATTGCTGGTGATGCTGTTTATTGACGTAATACAGTATGAAATGACTCACTGACAGTCTGAGAGTCAGTTTAGTTCAGCTTGCTTCTTCCACCGCTGGTACATGCCTTCCTTTTTCTGCTTGTCACTCTGTATGAACATGAAGCGTGATTGCAAAGGGTTAGATTATGGCTTAATTTGCTGGCACTTCTGTTTCCCTAGATAGATAGATAGATAGAAAGATAGATAGATAGATTGATAGATAGATTGATAGATAGATAGATAGAAGCAATTATTTATTTATAAAACAGCAGACTACTTTACTGTAAAAAAAGAAAAAAAGAAAAGGGAAGGTGATGCCAACACCTGAAAGGGAAAGCGTGTTTTGTGGGTGTAGAAGTAAAACAGAAAGTGAAAGAGTGTTTACATGAAGCGGAGTGATTTCAGGTGAAGTAGTGAAGGAAATTATTTCCATCTCAAATCGCAATCTGAGACTGCTGCTAAAGGCAGGTTTCATGCCAGTGATTTATTTCCCTCTGACGAGCTCACTGAATTTAGTTTCACTCTGAAACCTGTCGCTCCAATCCCCTGAGGCCTCTGTGAAGGCAACGTTAACACTCCTGGCAAAACTTTCATGTTTTTCATCAGGACACAGCAAACATGGTTTTGTTCTATTTACAGTTGTGTTCATCAGACATTTCTTTCAGTAAGTTGTTCTGAGCTGCTTTATACTTTATCAGTGAGGAGGGCTCCAGCAGGGGGAGTCTACAGCTATAGAACCATACAAACTCACTTCAGGCAGTAGGAGAGGAAAGTTGGTGTGTGCATCCTCCTTTTTAACAATGAATTAAACATTACATCATAATTCTGCAGCTCCAATTGCACATCAAACTTGCCACACACACTAACATATATCATCCATATTTACCTTCACAAACACAGCGTGCGTGTGACGTCACATCTTCTTTGAATGCCCATCATTTCAGACCCACAGACTTCATACAGGAGGCTCAAAGTGGTCGGATTTAATTATAATGTGAACAACTATCTGAAAAGAATCTGACCTCAGCAGAAAATCTGAACTAATCATGAAGACATGCTAATTGTTGACACTTTAAAATCCTTCACTTTTCACAAAAAACTGTATTTTATGGATAAAAAACTTGATTTGGACCAACTATTTAACTGGACCTTTGTTAGTGTTAAAAGGACAGTTTTTGTTGCTCCATCATGTAACTGGACCAAAGCATGACTTCATGACAGGTCAAAAATAAGTTTTACTGAATGTACCACTGTGTTTCTAGCTGGCTATGGTGTACACACCATTCATATATAACCTTTTAAAGGTGATCAAGAATGGTTGAATGGGGTATTAATCCTTGTTCTGTGATGTGATAAGTAGCCAAAAAAAAATAATTGGTTGGGTCTGTAATGGTTCAGAACCTTCTTAAAAGGCTGTCCAAAGTGCTCTGTATGTGTGTTTGGTGAGTAACACGTTGTTTTGCCCTTTTTGGCGTCGTTTCTGAGCTTATCTGGCAACCTCATTAAGAAATGCACGTTAAACGTCGCCGTCATCCGTCGTGGGGTTTTCGGAGATCCAGCCTTATATATTCAAACCAGAATCGGAGGAGGAGGCGGAAGAAGAAGGAGGAGACGATTACATTGCCTGGCACTTCGTGTGTATTCTCAACAGCAGGGAGACTCTGAACCGCCATCAAAAAATTGAAAATGATGATTTTGATTCTCTATCACCTTTAATGGTTTATAACATGGACCATTGAAGGAAGACTGAGTAAAATACATATTTATCTGTCAAATCCCTCATATGGGACTGTTACCTCAGGTCTATTCAAGCAGGGGAAAAACCTGTAGACTGCTGGCTCTTAACATCCCTGCATAAAGAGCACCTAAAATGTTAAACTAACAATCACAATTACTCCTGTTGTTGGTTTAAACTCATTTTAAAAACATGAACCCCCTCTCCACTCTTTCTGCCATCACATCTCTGAAATCTTAACTTCTCTGCTGGACCAAAACACCGTTGGTTTGAACTTTGGCCGGTTCTCACCTTGCGCTCTAGTTTAGCCAAATAAGAGACTCTGGTCAACCTCCACCTCTGTACCCATGCTCTTTCACATCAAACCCCCTCTATAGAAATCTGCAGCTAAACCTAACTTTCTGACATCTTTACCACCATCTCTTGGTTTCTAAGACTGATTCACATAAAGAAACCTACAATAAACTGATGATGAATTTGGTGGTTTTATTATTTTCTTCCTGCTTTTTCAGAATTTCAGTCTTCACCACACCTTTGTTAATATTCTTATTTATTATCTTTATATGTCTAATACTTATTTACTGGTGTTGTTATTTAGTCCTGACAGCTGAAAGATGTCTGCACGTCATTTGTACCCTTCAACATACATCAATCTTCTTAGCAAAGGTGTTACTTCCTACACATACTTAAGCTGTCACTTCCTTCCAATATGCATCACTCACGAGGTTCAAAAAATGTTGTGAGAAAGGAAATCCAGCAACACAAAGAGGGCAAAGTAAAGTAAAAAATGAACACACTGAATTATTTTGGTAGCTTCAATCCGAACCATGTAATTGCTAGCATGCTGTTAGCTTACTTTACACTTACTTTACACATGCTAAAGTGTAAACCAGATTTGTGAACGGTTTATGTGTAGCTGTATGCAGATACTCAATTTTCACACTTCAGCTTTAGAATTAAAACAACTAAAGCGACACAAACATCCCTTTCACAGATCAACACATCAATGAGCCTCTCTAGGCCTCCTTCGCTCCAGTCCTGAGTTGTACTTTCTGTCCAGGAAGAGGTGAGTTCAGGTTGGTGAGGTTTTGGGAATTCTGGAAAGTGGGATAGTGCTAATTGTAGCTGTTTATGGCTAGACGGAACAGATCTACAGTAAGGCACAGCTCCGTCTAACATGCATCTGAAACCTTCTTTCTAAAACTAAATATGAAGGCTTCTTTTCCCAACCCATAAAAACAAAATTTAAAGGTATGAGTTTATCATTATTTGTATAGTGCCATTGCACAACAGTTTAATCTCAATTAGTTTGAGACAATAGATTATAATCAGGCAGTATGCATCCAAACCAATTCATAACTAATAGCCAAGCTAAGACGTCTATATCAAAGTTATGCCAAATCGTTGTAGTTCCTCATGCAAACTGAACTCTTTACTTCTCTGCTGGACCAAAACAACGTTGCTTTGAACTTTGGCCGCTTCTCACCTTGCGCTCTAGTTTAGCCAAATAAAAGACTCTGGTCAACCTCCACCTCTGTACCCATGCTCTTTCACATCAAACCCCTCTATAGATATCTGCAGCTAAACCTAACTTTCTGACCTCTTTACCACTATCTCTTGGTTTCTAAGACTGATTCACATAAAATAACATAAAATGGACATATATACATAC
>JAVQJG010034466.1:0-52991 GCA_036024015.1 Craterocephalus amniculus
TGGCCCTGCGACAGACTGGCGACCTGTCCAGGGTGTACCCCGCCTCTCGCCCCTTGACAGCTGGGATAGGCTCCAGCACACCCGCAACCCACTTGGATTAAGCGGTGGGTTGCGCATATGTACAAGTCCAGGGCATTTTAGTTAGCGAAAGCGGCTAGTTTTTTAGCATTGGCGGGACGCTCTTTCTCTGCCGGGTTAATTTTTGGAACGTCCAGACTCCGATCAGAGCTAAAAAGCTAAAAAAAAATAGCCGCTATCGCTAACTAAGCTAGCCGGACGTGAAATCAGGTATAGTCCCTTTGAGTAACACATTAACTAAGCTATTAACAACTGTAATAATAAAGGCTGAATAATGCTTACACCATGACTTATAACATGACTGTACATTTATAAATGCTTAATAAAACATTAAGTAAGGCTTAGTAAAGCATTAATTTACGGTTAAACAATACATTAACTAATGTAAGCACTGCAAGCGACGCATGAAGCCGCTTGGAACGGACGTCCCTTTTTACGTCCGTCAAGGAGCATAAATGGGTCTAATTTTAAATCTGAAGATGATTTTCAGTCTACAAGGAAACAGGATAGATCAAATATCCCCCTCCCTTGTATCCCTTTCTATCGGAACTGTTGTTCTCCGACATGTACACCTACTGCTAGCCTACTGAACAGTTTCCCCATCCTACCCTGGATCATCCCTAAATGCCTGGTAGGATATAAATGCACACAATCTGGTTTAGTCAAAGTGTGGAGTCCTCCAGTGAAGGATTTAGCTGCTGTCGCTTGTGTCGCGTTTGCTTGTTGATGTGGAAACAGGAAGTCCTGCAACACTCTAAAATACCTCGTCTACTGTGTGTTTCATGAAACTACATCATCCTTTGTGAATCGTAATAAAATCCTGTAAAATAAATGAATAAGTTTGGGAAATGTTGGATTCTACTGAGCCCAGCAAGCCCTGAAGAAAGAGAAAAAAAGAGAGAGGAGAAAAAAGCCTAGAGACCTCATTTAGGAGTCAAGCTAGGAGTCCCACTCCTCCATTTTGTTCTTATTGATGCATCTAATGACAGTGATCCTTCACTCTCTACGTTCTGGATCTTTGGAAAATCTATAAATCCGTCTTTCTTTTGCCTTTCTCAGCTATTCCGTCTCAGTATTAATCCACCATATTTACCATTTATCTGACCAGATAAGCTGTAGCAGCGATACCTGCAATAGTTTGAATGGAGCAGCTTCCTTCCAACATAGCGGCGTTCTGGTTTGACCCTTTGCATGCTGGGATTGTGTGAAATTTCCAAATCCTGACATGTCAGCTTTGAGAAGTGTGATGCTGCTGCTTCAGGCTCAGAAATGACAGCATGCACATCTTTCCTTTGGTAGAAACTTTTTCGTCATCAACTGGTTGTATGAAGCTTTTTTGCTTGCTAATGGCGCCTTCTAGAAAATATGTTAAACTTGTCAAACATGATTAATAAAAGAATAATTACCTAATACAATGTCATGCCATTTAGTTTTTACATTTCTCTCATACAATTATACAATGATTAAAAATAAATGCTTATTCCTAAATAGGAATGGAAAATTGGTGTATTTTGAAAAATGTATGCTGAAGTATTAACAAATGTTTGCTTTGCTTAAACAATTAATTGCATGTTTTTTAATCATGTAGAAAATATAAATATACAGAAACTATTCAGGAGAAATATTTATTATGTGAAAACAGAGGTTGCACCGTATGATACTCGTCGTCCCACATGATGTTTTCAGGTTTAATCAAAAATAACAGGCAAACGGGTAGCTACAGAAACCAAGTTAGGCACTTCTTAAGATATGTCACCATCAAATTTATCATCAAAATACAGATTTACAGATAAAACTTGATATTTTCAGTTTAATGTTGGTCGCCCCACATGACATGCAAAAGTCGCCACAACATCGCAGCAGTTAAAAAAAAAAGTTATTTGCTAATATGCAAGGGACTTACTGACCTCCCAGATGTTCTGTTTAGTTCCTCAGATGTTTCTGCATGACACAAGATCTTGTCTTGCGTCAGTTTCAAAATAAAAGTTCAAAATAGTGCTTTTGTTGATGGTTGCCCCGGATGATATTTCATCAAATGAACATGTGCGGACAAAATAATTTTTTATATTATGATGGAAATATACGTGCAAATGTTTTATAATTTTGAAAATGAATGTAAAACATGTTATAAATTATGCCAAATAAGGTAAGGTTTATATTTAAACTGATTTAAGATGATTTTAAACAAGTTGTCCAAATAAAAGTCAAGGCCGGACGGTCGCCCCGCATGATATTTTGACACTTCAGAAAGCAGAAAAATAACCAATAACCAAATTATTTGGACAAAATAAAGTGGGCCAGTATATGGGGGAAGCAGGAAATAAACATGTTCCTTTTTTATGTATTATGAGGTTTTTGTTAATGGAAATAATTAAGCCGGACAGAAAAAGTGGGCTTCACGTAATTGACCCATTTTCATTCAGACCACAGGACAGATTTATGAATAGTTTCTTTCAATAATGAAGAGCAGTGAACTGAGACTTGGAGAAAGTAAAAAAGAAAGAAAGAAAAAGGTTGATACAGGTATATATCCCTGAATCATAGGAAAATAAATGTTTTTCTAAGAAAGGGAATCCAGTGAATGCATCTCTGTAAATAGTTTTACTTTTGCATGAGAATACATTTGACCAGAAGGAGACATCAAGTGCTTGAGGAAAAGACCAGACAGCAGCTTGTATTCCTTTGCAGGAGAACAATTTAGTGCAATGCTAATATCATTAACCTCCACAACCCAGGTAAGAAATTCAGCTGTTGCTCCATCGCATGCAATTTACACTGCTGCCATAGTTCTTATTACTCTATGTTTCATTTCCAAATAATTCCATGCGACACCTGTTAGATGAGCTGCATAGATGTGTGTTGCTTCTTAGATTTGGCTTTGACAGTCAGACGAGGAGGAATTTTTCCTCCTGGCGGTTTATCCCTTCATTCGGACTCTGGCTGATCCTACACCATGCAGACGAGACACACATACATAACTCTGTTATCAAATGTTCCTTTAGCTACAAGGACATAATTAAGTGTCTTGTCAGAAGAAATTCAACATGTCTCCCAGGATATGAAGTGATGGAAGGCTTTGATCTCTTTTCTGATTGAGCTCAAGATATTTTTTCTGTTTTCAAAAATCTCACACATCCTCCTCATGACAGCTGTTAATGACTTTTTTTTCCATTCTTGGAGTTAATCACTGCTCACATTTTATTTAGTACCCAGAACAAAAGCTCTTTAAAACTAGAAAAACAATCCCAGCAAAAAGGAAAAATCGGTAAATGTTAAAAAGGGAGAAAGTCTCATCTGTCAGCAAGCAGACCAAGCAGACTTAATTTTGCTCATGAGTGCTAAGAGATGATAGCTTTGGGTTTCAGATGATGGGGATTGACATCATATGAGACTTTTCAACAATCTGCAATAACGACCTTTTCCCAGAACCTACAAACTGTCAGCGAATAATGTAACTCAGGTCAAAACAGAAAATCTTTTGGCACAGGTAAAAAGTGTTACTTAGCAACCCCTCCGGTGTCCTATCAATATTGAGCTTGGAGGTATCTCTGGAGATGCTTCCCTCCTCTTACAAAGACCTAGTTGAGCTTGCTTCCACAGGCCCCATGACCCCCCTGGACAAACAACAGCCTCATTCTCTATCCCGCTGCTGACCTCATTGTCTCTTTGTGAAGGGAAAATCCAGAGTTGCATTCTGTTAAATGGCAAATGGTGCATCAACTCAGAGGGGGACAGTACTCCATACCTCCGGGGCAGGACAGATGAGCACGGATACCGCTGCCTTTCCCTCAGGACTGTACGCAAGGAAAACATGGTAAGAAAAGGGAGACTAAATATTAACCTCACTCTGTTTAGTGGAATCCAGACAGCAACGCCTCTCTGACATGGTCATTTTCACTTTCACACTCCCAGTTAAGGAAACTGTTCACACATGCCGAAATCTCACTCGTTTCTGTGACATTTTTCTTCCTTAGATATAATACTGAGCAGCTGTGCTGAAATGTTTTAGTCAAATTGATTCCAGAGATTGAAATTATGTTTGCTACACACAATGGCTACATGACAGCAGATGCCATGGTGTTCAAATACATGCATTTTGCATTGTTGTTGTCCCATTTATCAAAAGCTTTATTATAATTACAACAATACTGTTGATATAGCTTTTAGAAACAGCTGCTTCTCTGGGAGTTGGCTGGGAGTAAAATTAAGTCAGTCTAAAATCACAATATGTTGCCCAAGACACTTCAATCAGCTTATTATACTTCAATCACTAAGACGAAATGTGACATAGACGCAGATGTTTACAACTGACTGCCAGCATCTGGACTGGTCAGTGGTGACTAATGTTTGGGATTACTGAGCTCCTAATTTAATTTGACAGAACCTGTCTGGTGTTGTTTGGAAGCAGATGGTCAGCACAGTTGCCAAAACTTTGCCAGAGGAAAAAAAAAGAGCCGCAAGTAAGATCTGATGCTGCTGCTGTATTTCTCGCAGAGTCTTGATGGAGACACATTTTCAGTGATTGAAAACCCAGCAACTGTTAGTCATCCTTTCCAATCAGAGACAACAGAAGGAGTTGTGGGTACCAAAGGAGTCCATGGCTGGTTAAAAGGCATTAATTCCACCACTTATGGTAAGCTGAAGAACCACAGCAGTAATTTTGCTTTGCTATTCTGTATCAGTCTCTGTCGGTTAGCTTTCCAGTTTCTTAGTGCCATACATGTGTAGAATAAAGCTTGCTCGTTTTCTGACTGTCTCAGTGCTGTGTACATTTTATTTACCTGCTGACATTTGATAATTCCTCTCAGCTTACATCAGGGTTCAAGAAGCATTCATTCAAGTATTAACGGTTGCTCTAGCCCACAGACTGGTGAGGCTGCTGGCAGCGGTGTGTGCGGTCGGTCTCCTGGGAGGCTTAGTCGTAGGTGTCTGGTTTCTAGGTGAGTCAATGTGTCTGAGGAAGAATCACTAAATGAGCTTAACTGGAACTAATCAGGCAACTCTACAGTCTTAGGTCAAAGCTAATTCAAGTTTGTAGAAACATCTTAAAGCTTCAAATTTGATACAGTGCTGCAGCCAATTCTTGATTAATTGAGGCAATATTCACATATTGTTAGTTAAAAAAACAAAATGCCTGCAGCAGCTGATTCTTCTATTTGAAGAGTATTGATAGATTTTCATTTGCCTTACTGATTAAGAAGCTATCATTATATTGCAGTGTATTCCTCATGAAATAAGTGTTCTCTGAGACAGGCTGATAAGTTAAAATTAGACTTGTCAGTGCTCTCTGGTGGTCAAACTAAGTAACGTATTATCCGCTGTGGTGTCTCTGTGCTGCGCTTTAATTACTTATTTGGAGACATATTTTAATGCAGATACGGCTGCAGCTAACTAATGAAGCTGATCCAGTTCCCCGGCCAATTAATCCCCTGGCACTACTATCTAAAACTAAAATGGGTATAAATCTTCACATGATTCATTATTTCTATCTTCAAAAGGAGAAATCTTTAACAGGATTCTATATAAATCAGAGCTTGGCAGCCCATGAAAGCAAAACTGATACAGCAACATATGGGTTTTAAAAATAAGGATCTCGTATTTAGATTTCATGGATAACAAATTGGGGATGTTCTTTTTTTTAATGTGACAGTTGATATTAAATCACCTCAAACTCTCTCCCTCTGTGTTCCTAACCTCATTTCTCAGATGTCCTCCAGCATTATGGAAGCGCACCAGTGAATTAAAGTTTAGAGAGAGGATTTTGGAACGTGCTAAAAACCATTAAAAAATCATGCTATGTAACGTTTTAATTAGCTTCTGGTATAACTGTCTGCCTTCTGGATATGAAGTTATTCAGTTACATCATTCTCTGTAAAACAAAATTCCTCTGCTCCACAGGCATTGGTCCGAGTGTTCAGTCAGATTATTTTGTAACGCTTAGAAAAAGTTTTTATTTCCTTTTTCTTCCCGGGTGATTAATAGACTTATTAATTGCATCCTCATCTGCATTTAGTTAAACTTCTGCTGAGGCCGTCCTCTTCCCAAACTTCAGTAGGGCTTGGAGATACAAAGGAGACGTCTTTCTGCAACGTGACTGAGGATGTTTCTATCTCTGACCCCAGGAAAGGTCTGTGTCTCCTCCGCTATTTAGCTTTTGTTTCTTTTCCAGGTTTCATGAATTAACCAGGGCACTGATTGTGTGGCTGCTCAGCTTACTGTTATGTGATTCGTTATACGGGATCACGGGTCATTTCTGAAGTGACTCTTTCAGCTGAACAGTCGCTAAATGAATATTCAGCAGCTGCCTCTTGTTGTCTTTCACTCGCTCTTGAGAGATTCCCATTGACTGACATGAAAACATCACACATAATGACCTGTTTGTATTGACTGCATTAGCATAGATACTTGTGCTTTTCCAAATCATTGCCCACTTGTAGAAGAGGTTTGTTCATCAATGCTGATGGAGAGCTTGTCTCTTAAGGGATTTTCAATCAATCAGGTTCAGTGTTTTACAGAATCAGCCCAGAAAACTCCCTCCTGGAGATCCAGCTGGGGAAGCTGCCCACCTGGCTGCCGGTGTGCTATGAAAGATGGAACACATCGCTGGGAACGCTGGTCTGCAGACAGCTGGGTTATCTGAGGTGTGCGATTTCATACACATCTACTCAGAATAACACAGATTAAGAGCAGAGAACCAACTTGCTGGTGTGATTTTTGCCTGCTTTACAAAGCTCGGGTTATTCATCACGAGTTAATACCTCATTCAGAATATTCTGCAGCTTATGAGCCTGAATAATAAAAGTTTTCTTATGCTCCCTTGCCAGACTGACCAAGCACAAAGGAGTGAATCTAACAGATATCGGACCAAACTACACTGACGGCTTTATACAAATCACCTCAGAGCACAAGAACAGCCTGGATAATATGTGGCAGTTCAGGTGAAGCAGTTTGTCTGATGACTTCATATTCGTAACTGCGCACGGAAAATCACAGCTACCAGCAGTTTAATTGCGCTTCATTAATTAACCAATTTATTCTTATTTAGGGGAAGCTGTATCACAGGGAAGGTTATTGCATTGCAATGTTTTGGTGAGCAAATTAAACTCAACTTTTCGGCTTGATATTACAACACAGAGCCCAGAGCAGAGTGCATGATGATGTTTTTCAGAGCACTTTGTTTTTTTTACCTGTGCTGTTAACTCCTGTCTGATGAATGGATCCCTGTGCAGAGTGTGGGACACGTGCAAAACTCCCCAGAATAATAGGTGGGGTTGAGGCCACGCTGGGCAGGTGGCCTTGGCAGGTCAGCCTCTACTACAGCAACCGTCACACCTGCGGGGGCTCCATCATCACCACTCAATGGATAGTCACAGCGGCCCACTGTGTACACAAGTAAGACTGCTGACCTTAACAACATGATAGGTCAAAGGTCACAGCAGCTGTGAAGGACAACAGTCAGTCATTAACAGCTGCACAATGCTGGATACCATCCCTCTTATCAGTGTCGGCATTATGTTTTCTTCTTTCAAATGTCAGCTACAGGCTACCTCAGGTCTCCAGCTGGGTGATCTATGCCGGCATCGTGACCCGCAGCTCTGCTAAAATGGCTCAGCATACAGGGCATGCTGTGGAGAAAATAATCTACAACAAGAACTACAACCACAGGAGCCATGACAGCGATATAGCTCTGATGAAGCTGAGGACGCCGCTCAATTTCTCAGGTGGGTCTTTGAGAAGCTCAAGCTGAGACACGACTGATAAAATGCACATTCCCCCCTGCCCGTCAAACCACACGGAGATGAAAAGATTTGAAAGAGTCATTTTTTCCAACTTGCGATGTTGTAGCCTGTCAGAAAGTTTCTTTTTCCGCTTTTAACTAGACACAGTCAGGCCCATCTGCCTGCCCCAGTATGACTATGATATCCCAGGTGGTACACAGTGCTGGATTTCTGGATGGGGTTACACACAGCCTGATGGTGGTGAGTTGTTGCTGGGCTGCCCTACATTTTCATGTTGCTGCATATCTAATTCAAACAAACTGACAGAGTGTGACAATATTGACAGAGCAGCCTTAAAATACATCTTCCTTCTTTCAGTTCAATCACCTGACACCCTGAAAGAGGCACCAGTTCCAATAATAGGCACAAGGAAATGCAACAGCTCCTGCATGTACAATGGAGAGATCACGTCACGGATGCTTTGCGCCGGATACATTGAGGGGAAAGTGGATGCTTGTCAGGTCAGACGCATGTTGTGAAAACTATTTTGTAGAAGCTTATTAAAGATTCATCCTCTCTTGTGAGATTTACACAGCTGTAATAAAGAATTTCTGTATCTACCCCTCCAGGGGGACAGTGGGGGTCCTCTGGTTTGCCAAGATGAGAATGTGTGGAGGCTGGTTGGGGTTGTCAGCTGGGGAACAGGCTGTGCTGAGCCAAACCATCCTGGAGTTTACACCAAAGTAGCTGAGTTCTTGGGCTGGATCTATGATATGATTGAGGTAGAGACCCCCCCCCAAAAAAAAAATGCCATCACATACTTTGACAGTTCATTAATCATAAGGTGCTAATGTATGCCTCTCCTCAGTCTTTATATGACAGCTGTTTTATATTAAAACTAATGGTCAGCTTATTATCTAGGAATCAGCATTGAATTTAGTTACCAGTATTAATCTGTAACATCATCTAAATTTGCCCTAATGAGATCGGTGCCTGTACTGTTTATCAAGATTCAGTTGGGTAAAGGCAGGAAGTTTTGTTTGAATATTCTTCATCCTAATAAGCTACTTAAACTTGATTGAAATGCTTTTAATCGCATTTTTTATATCTCATCAAATATTCCTTCTAAGATACTGAACTGAAAACATTTCATTCAGCCATTATCAATTAATTTAATTTAGTAACACAATAAATTAGAAAAAAAAAGAATGCTATTTACTAATGATTACTCTCTTTGCAGAAATATTGAAAGCTCAAGGAACACAAGAAGTGGACGCAGCTGACAACAGAGATATTTTAAAACTATATATTTTATATATATATACTTTAAATGTCTGTTATATAATGTACACATATAAAGAGTGGAACTATATTAATACATTTTCATGTTATATTTTTCATGTAATGAGTATAAATTATACCTCTGGATGACGTGTCAAGCGTGTTTATTGAACGGCTGACGCCATTTTCGCCGCTAGGTGGTGACTGTGTAACATTCATGCCGTTTCCATAGCAACTGACAACATTAGCCAAGTTAGTATCACTTTAGACGTTCATGTGACATAGTTTGACTATTTTTGTTTGGATTATATTAAATATTTCAAGATTTTTAATAGTTAGACTCTAATCTAAGCGACGAGATATTCTTGAGGACACGGTAGCCTAGCTGATTGAGAACTTTAAAAGAACCTCTTTTTTTTTTCTTCATCTGTTTTTCTACTTGTTTAATAAGCAAGAATGCGTTAAAATGCCCTCCACTGGAAGTACAGACCAAGTTTTGCAGCAAGTCAACCAGTTCTGGTCCATGCTGGATGAGCTTTCTCAAAATGACCCCGCAGCCTACCGCATGTTTATTGAGAAACAGATGAAGGAAAGAGCTCAATTCAGCACACCACCTGAGCTCCACTCGTGTGTGCGCACTCAGATACTGGTAAGTTACAGCAAGTTTAAGACTGCCAACAAGCTAACCTTAAATTATATGATTGAATTTTTGAGAATAATTTTTTCCACCCAATGATATTTTATTTATCCCATCTTAAAATTACCTCCACTTTTTCTTTCACAGGAACAACGTTTGATGATAATTATTGATTTTAAATAAAGTAAAAGCAAGGTGCCCAGTTTGATATGACTTTGGGACAGAATTAGAATACATTTCTGAAGTGTCAGACAAAGGTTAAAAAAAGAAAATAAAGCAAATTATCAGCTGTCAAAATACTATGTAGTCATCTATCACCTAAAATTAAAATAAGGAGGAAGAAGCTGAAACATGTATTTACAAAGATGATGTGATGATTGTCAAAGTGTCTGCCACTTAATCTCATGGTGACTAACTGTCCAGCTGTTTAAGCTCTGTCTGGCTCCTCATACAAAGCATCCGCCTTTCAGCAGGTTCTGTAAAGCTGTCAAGCCTGGGTCCATTTATTGCTAAAATAAATGTGGCATGTTTTGACATTTTCTTTGACAGTACGTCTGTATCCTTATCAGGAACCCAAACCAGGCTTGCTTTACATTAATATATGCAGTTGGAAATACGTGCCTGCACCCCAGGATCTAAGCAGTCCTTTATCAGTGTGTGCAGGAAAACTGGAAACAGGCTTGGACGAAAACCAAGGTACCTCAAAAGCAACTAAACTATCTTGTGTTACATGACATAAACAAGGTACTCAAAGGCTTTTGTCCACAGGCTGGTTTGTTGTTTTGGATGTGGCATTAAATCCTGCAGTGCTACAAGAAAGCAATGAAGATAAAGCAAACATTAACAAGGTCTATGTGCTGGCCCTGGGCTTCGCCCAGCGGCAGCATGGCATGCGGTTATCTCAGGAGTACAGTGTTGTCAGCTGCAGCCCAAAAAGTAGTCCAGGTGACCTGCACCATCGACTTGGGTTCCAGATGCAGCCCAACACCTCTACACAAACAGAAAAAGGTAGAGTAAATAACCCTTTTACTCTGATAAGCTGCTGCAAGCCCTTTATGTTGAACCTATTTTCCTTGCCTTTGAAGGTGTATTATCTGTAACCTCCCACCAGTCCTTCATAATCCATAGTCTTCCTTTTTACAGTGAGCCAGACTCCTTGTGCCCTCCTGAGGCAGATCTCTTCTCTACGATCAGAGAAACAAGACGAGGTCTCCACTGCCCAAATTATCAGTAAACCCTCGCAGCACATAAAGAAGGATTTGATCCAGGTCATTTCCACTGCTTTTGTGGAGCCTCAGAAGCCAGAGTACCAGCTTGAGGTGAAGACTGATACAGCAGGAGTTCCTTGCAGCGTGGAGCTGATAGTAGAGCTGCCAAGGGTACGCTCTATGTCAGAGTGCCAGCTCAGAGTGTCCAAGGTAAATGCTTACACACTCCCCTGAACAGTTATAATGAACCACTTTAGATCCCAGTGTGCATCAGTGCATGGTTGGGTGTCATAGAAAATAGGCTCTTTGCAGATAGTGAGTGTTGCCATGTACTGAATGTGTTTTGCTTTGCAGGAAGATGTCTTACTGGAGGTGGAAGATGTTTACTATTTACTTGTGGAATGGCCAAGAACCGTAAACGAGGACACTGCCTCTGCCATCTTCAACAAGAAGAAACAGAGGCTCAGGGTGAAAGTTGATGTTTTGTGAACATTTCCCCACGACAATGCAACCCCAGTGAAAATAACCCAAACAAAAACTAGCAATGCAATGTCAAAAGCAGAGTAGACTAAAGGGGGGCCATGCTCTGCCTCACACTAACACACAGTTGTTTTGCCTGTAAACTGTTCTATTTTTAATGGAAACATATTTTTTTATTCAATTGTCTAACGGTGTCCCTTTGTGCCTTCTGGGCTGATCTGCAGAAACAAATGTAATTCCTCCCAACCTCTCTAAAAAAACTAATTGCCATTAATGACAGTCTACAGACTCTGCTTACTAATATGTGGGTGTCTGAGTGTAGGTGTATAATGGCTGGAAGCGGGTGCACAGCATCATTAGCATATGCAAAAGGGAATAATTGTCAACAAAATGATCCATGCAATAATTTATGTTTATTAAAACATCAAAATCGATGCAGAACAACAACATCACTGTTTGGCAATCCGGAACATGTAAAAAAAAAAAAAAAGTCAGCAAACACTTTCATTTTGACGCACATGTGTTATGCACTGATTACAGCCTTTATGGAAAACTAACATTCTTTTGTGGTTCAGAGCTTCAAGTATTCCATTACTGACCATTAAATTGTAATTACACTTGTTAATTTTTCACTGCAAACATTATATGATATGCATTCAATTAAAGCATTATCCATATGTAAAGTCAAATTCTTTGTATGAAACATTCATTTTTAAGTCATGGTTGTGTATTGAGAGGCGTTAAATCCATTGGTCCCATTTAATTATATAATAGATATTCTTTCTAATGGCATCACATGTATTTATAGTGGCTTCCGGGTCCAGTGGGAACAACTGAGGTTTGCAGTGGTGATCTCAGGTGTTTGCGGCTCTACCGCCGCTCTCCATGGTCCTCCTCGACCCACGCTACAATCTTCCCCTCCCAACCGGGCACAACTGCTCCGTCTTGAAACACCTGAACAGCCAACAGAGCAGAATTAACATAAATGAGAGACATGCACCTAAAACGTACAACACAAATCTTCATATGGGAAGTGAAAATAACTACTCTGTGTTTTCAGATTCTTTTAAATAGAAATGAATCACCTTGCAGTGTTTTAAATAAAGAGCAGGTGTAGTTGATATTTGCATATTTTGCCTACTGAAGTTGCAATGAAAAGATGTAGGGGCTGGTTTTTCACTCCCACACCTACCTCCTCTTTCACTGTACCAAACTCTGGGTCAAGGGCCTTGAAGTGGTATCTGAAATTGCCTTGTCTGTCTACAGCAGCCTTGAAGTCTCGAAGTGTCACTTCACCCAGCCTGTAAGCACATACTGTCAATCATGATCTATGCATTCAAACACCCACATAAGCTTTGCTAGGATTAACATGAAGCCACCAAAGAACCCATTTTAAGGCTCTGGTCATGCCTCTAACCCAAACAGCAATTTGTCTGAAAATCACCCTCGGCAATGAAGAAATAAACACAGACACAGCTATATAAACCCCCCATTAAGTGCATTTTATGTTTACCTTTTTGGGATGTTAATCAGAAATGGAGTGAGCGAGCGATCTGTGAAGTAGAGCACTTTAGTCGAGACGGCAGCGTCTAATCCCGGGCTGCTGTGCGAGAGCGCCATTTCTGGAATAAATAAGAACAGGAAATGTTTTTCCACGGTCGGAACCTCAAACCGTTCTACAACCAGAAATGCTTTCTCTTTCCATGGCATCATGAACTGAATGAGAGAATTTGATTCAGCAGACCAAGCTGAGATATTGCAAGTATTTTGTTTGTCTCACTCGAGCTCGGTGGCCAGGAGTCACGGTCTGTTGAGTTGGCTCTCCGTCCTGGTGATTTAAATTCCACCTAGAAGAAGGACCGGTCACTCATGGTAAACAGTCAAATGTGTCATAGTTGTTTGCGTCATCATATGTCAGCTGAGAAACATGCCACAGCTTTTTAAGATTCCTAGAGATTGTTGGTGTCAGTGTTTACCCCTCTGTCCTGTCTGCGCTGGGTGTCTAAGGTGTGCAGTCGGTCCATGAGACTGGCCACGCCCTGTTCCAAAGTGTCCAGGGTGTGATGCTGAGGGTCATGGCCCGAGAAACTGTCCCTTAAACTACGAAGAGCTTCTCTGACGAGCTGCAGCTCCTCGCCCTGTGAAAAGCAGCATCATTAGTCCTTGTGTCCTCTAATTTAAAAGGAAAGGTGGGATGCTGTATAAGATATAAGTGATAACAAAATACAATGACTGGCAAGTCAGATGAACTCAACCTTTTATCTTTCTCTTTAAACTGAGACAGGAAAAAGGTTTCAGTATTTTCTGCTTTTACGTGATGAGGATTTCAGCAGCTCAATGCCTAAGGGTCCTCTTTTTTTATACTTTTTATTACATAATGCTTCACTTTTGTTCAGTGGGTGATTATTCTTAACTGCAGACATGCTGGTCACACTGAGCCTCATTCATTATCATTCATTTGTTCTTGTGAACAAATTTGTGCTTAAGTCCTGTTACGTTGGCATTCAGCTTTTATGGTGTTTTCTGCTGTTCTGCTCATTAAAATACAACAATATAAAGAATAAAGTAATGATTTGTCTGAAAAATTTCAACTTTTGGGAATTTAAAGAGCATATTGCTATTTTAAGATAAATAGTGAAATATTGCAGATCATGTCCTAACCTTATAGTTTCCACAGGGGAAAAATGAAAATCTTATTCAGTCATTCATTCCAGAATAAGTCGCAGACATGACGGCATTTTAATTCTATTACTGGTCTCCTGACACCATCAGTGTGATAGACTGCCCACATGCCAGATCTATTCTCTCAACAGCGAAAATATCCATGTTTGTTATGAATATCCAGGTCACCTGTGACTCCCAGACCCACCTGCTGAAGGAGGTCTTTGATCGTTCAAATTTCCCTCAACACTATCATTTTATGATCATGATTAGTTTCATGAGAAAATCGAGGTTACTCCCTGTTTGCCTGATTAATAACGCCACTGACCGACTCATCATCATTTCATCAGATGTGCATCGACACATTGCATTTTAAAAGGATGCCACAGCAGGAGGCAATTTATTTAACTGTAGACGGTACAGCAGTAATGAAAATTTATCATAAGGTATATCTTTTTCCCCATTTAGCCTGACCATTGACCATATAATATTAGGTCTGAATGCACTTATGAGAACAGACTGCAGGCTGCTCTGAGTTTGGGAGTAATTATTTCCCATTTGTACATAACGCTGCTTTTATATGATTTGAATATCACCATGGGGTTATTTATAACAATGCGTGTCACTTAAAAAATGAGGACAGTCAGGTTTCAGTGCACATTTATTAAGAGTTTTAGTTTTTAGTTGTTCTTTTAGCATTTTGTCTGTTTGTCTGTTCATAGCCCTTAAGTCTTGATCTTTTTTGGTGATTTTTCTGGGATAATTACCTTCCCAAAGCGGCTCCACCTGGTCTGTCCTTTCGACTTACAGTAAGAAGAAAGATTCAAACAATTTTGCAGTCTAATTGGCTTTTTGTAAAAAAAAAACTTACTACCTCAGAAGCGATTTCTGAGAAGATATTGGTGAATGAGGCCCATTATCTTTTCTTTCTTGCTAAAGACATACTTTACCAGATAGCAAACCTATTTGGGCCTAATCTGAACCACTTTGGGCACTCAAGTATTCTTGTCTACAAAGACTGCCTTCACAACTATTTGCTTTTGAACTGTGTTTACACCAGGAGGGATGGTACTGATCATCTGTACCCCGGAGGACCAGGCATGCCTGATATCTACCAAAAATAAATTAGAATTCTGCTTTATCACAGGATAAGTTTCCACTTCATCTCAGTCCATATCAGTATATCTTGCTTATACTTATTTTCAAATTTCTTTGCAAGTGCATGCAGTGCTTTCATTACAGAATGTCGTTTATAATGGAGGGCTGCCTGAGGGGCCATATGATCATGGCCTTGACTTAGGTGTGTTTAGTTTCTCTGAAACCTTGAATAATATTACATACCGATCATGAAATGTCCTCAGTATTAACTATTTCACATTAAGAAACATTTTAAATGGTTTAATTATTTGATTATACAATCTTTCACATCTTTTTCTCCCATCTTTACTGCTGAAAAAAAATAAGCTTCCTCAAGGCGGGTCTTCTCAGCTCTTTTTAATCTGCTGTCAGGTGGCATTGTTAATATATTTTGCAACTTTTCTTGTAACGTGATGATCCTGTTACAGTTTTACTGGGATATGTTGCATGCTGCAAGCCTTAGATTGAAAACTGTGACACCTCTTTCGAGAACAGGATGTTACATTGAATTTGATTTTCATTAACACGGTGACCAATATAGTTACAAGCAGGTATATTTTGGATTAACTGATCAAAATCTTCATTCTCAGCTCAACTTCTCTTTTCTTTACTGTACATTCTCATAATTGTAAATTTGTAGTGTTTACCTAAAATATTTTATTGTATTTTCTTTTCTTACCAAAATCAAACTCTTACAATAAACTATCAAAATAAATGAATTAATAAAATGATCTGTTCTTACTGGAGCATTGTGTTGGAAAGCTGGATGGGAAATCGATGCCACCGAGTTACTGTAGCCACCACTTTCACTCCTGAATGACTGACAAATGAAAAAAACACACAAATAAAGACGTGCCCTATGTTTATTATTAGGAAATGCTATGAAAAAAGAGGCCAAACTGTAGCTGTAGCTAAAGCAAAGCCAGATGGAGCCAATATCTCAGAATAAAAGATTCACTGTTATTAAAACGCTATTAAAAGCACATCAGTGAGTCACAATGCTGCACTAGGTGACATGTTTGCTTGTCTCTTTTTTTGTTATGATGAACACTGCAGTACTGTGGCTCGTGTTGAGTAATTCTCACATTCGCCATGCTGCTGCAAGAAAAGCTCACTGGTGCAAGAAATCTGTATTAATCTGCTGCTGAGAGTAGTCCCCATAAATGCTGTATTTGCTCCCGTGGTGTATACGGAATTCAATGCTGATTTGTGTGAGGAAATAAAACTTACTTTTAAAGTGACATGCCACTTTAACGCATCACTGATTTTGTTTTCAGCACAAGATTTGTTGGCCAAAGCAGAGTGGCTGCTGCCTCGTGTTTGGTTGTGTGTAACTGTGATATGAAAAAGGCTCTCCTGGCATTCTTATTCAAGATTTGGATTTACATCTTAACATCTTGAGTGCTGTGGGAATACGTGAATTGTGTCATGCTCCATACCCGTCCATGGCTGACTTCGTGTGCTTTATGCTGAGCTTCATCAAGCTTTTGCTGCTGTTGCTGCAGTATTCTGTCCTTCCACCCGAGCTGCTGCCACAGTATTGTCACAAGACAGATGGATGACATAGACTGAGTCTTTACCTACATGTGTTCAGCTCCAGAATGCACCGACTTATAAATAATTAAATACTGTACCTCATATTCACTGAGCACTTTGTTTCTTTCGCTCAGCTTGCGTTTGAGCTCTTCCTGCAGGCAGATACTGTACATGAGTGTGATACTGTATGAAAGTCCAATATTTCTCTCACATCCCCTCTCAATCACAGGTCAAACGGGCCAAATAATTTATCAGGTCAAAACGGAGCTCATCACTTGTCTCACATTTTCTCCCTCCAACTCATCTTTGGCCATGCTGCACCTCAGTAGCTCCTGCTTAAGCTGCAGCACGGCGTCTTCCTGCACTGCCAGGCGCTGCTGCAGAGCATCCTAATGAGAGAGAGAAAGAGAGATCAAAGACGAGAAGACTAAAACGGATCCACCTGCTTTATCAGTGGCATCCAGCTCTACTTTACTTTGTAAAGAAAGTGTTAAAAATGCAGAATCATCAGTTTGGGAGCATTCGAAATAGAGGAGATTGAATTATATCCCCTAATCCATTTTAATTCACTATATAAGTACACAATTAGAGAAAGAGGTTTACCTTGATGGCCTGAATGTGCCGCGTCTCCTGTTTGTGCCTCAGAAGTTCCCTCTAAGAGCCACACACATGGGCAGAAACATTAAAGAAAGGGAATCTGGTTGTTAGGCAACTCATCTATATTGTTTCTAATTGCATTTGCGTACTGTACCTTGAGATCAAGGGCTTCCTCCATGCTTTGGTCCAGACGACTGCGGATTAGAACCTTCAAAGGGAGAGGGTATGAGCAGGATAATTAGAGAAAGGAAAAATGTCAGAACATATGAGGTAGCAATGAGAATCTATGACAGCCGGCATGCAGATCAGAGAGAATCATCTGCTCTCTGTGGCGGCTGCTCTGAGAGGAGTGATGGCTATAAACATCTTCACAACAGAAGGGCTGACATGGACACTTTAAACTGAAGTGCTGCTTTCTCAAGTTAACAGAGAGGGGGCACTATACTGTACCAGCTGCTGTTCTGTGCACGCCCTGTTTTCTCCATAGCTTGCTGATCCATCCTGGTCTTCCTCAGGTAGGGAGCCATGCAGCAGTAAAGCCTTAGGACAGAAAACACACGGGTAAAGGTAAGCGGTGATAATGAAATATGTATGTCAGTGAAGCCTGATGTTTCTCTGTGCCGCACTTTGTTTTCGGTTCAACTCAGATGAACTCTTCACAAGGAACTGCTCAGCAAGTGGGCGAATCTAACACAATTAAAATGAAATCACACTGAAAAGTCTGTGCACACGAACTCTTACACAGCTGGAAGTGACAGTTGGACTGTGTGTCATTACAGCGAAATGTCAATTCTGTGAAAGTCATCACACACATCTATTTTTAATTTCTCCGTAGTGTGATGACTTTTTGCACCTGCAGTTCCTGAATACAATGCATCATTATCCCTCCCTCCGACCCCTTTTACTGTCAGCTCTTCTTTCTTTATCTCCAACAGCACTCTTCCCTCCCGTGTTTGGTTAATAAACTACAGAGAAAACAGTAATGGTATTGTTTGATATTGCATAAACAGAAAAATTGGTTTTCCCCTTCGTGTACACATTATTAACCTGATATAGCGTGTGAAATTTTAATGATACATTTGTTATTATTCACATAAATTATTATGTGTTGATCTCTGCTTTGGGCCTTAGTGGCTGTATAAATCGCTTTATTAATGATAAAGATAACAAGAACAACAATAATACTAGTAATAATTTATATATGTTTATATAAACATAAATTATTTCTGGGTATGAACATATAAGAATACATAAATGGATTACAAAATACTTTAGATGCTTCAACATGAAAAATGCTTTTATAAAAAAAACAGAAAGTTCAGTCAACTACAGTATAATGGTGTCAAGATGTGTGGGTTTTTGATTTAGTTTTTTTCTGTTGTCTTTTTGCTTTCTGGTTTTCAGTGCCTCAGTGCTGCAGGTTTTTTGTTTTAATTTGTAGGTTTATCATCTTCTTTATTTCGTTCTGTTCACTTTCTGTTCATCACACCTGGTTTCATTTGCTAATTGTCTTCACCTGCTCCTCCTTTAGGAACCTTGGTTTCTTTTATTCATTGCCAGACTGTTGTCATCATTCCCCCCGTGTCTTCCTTGTGTTATTTGTTTTTTTACATCTTAGTTTTGTTTCTCAGGTTTCGTTACTATTTGGTCATCCTGCCAGTACATTGCATTTAGTTTTCCTAATTAAACCTACGATCCCTGTGTCCACCTGCCTCCAGTGTCTCACGCTGCATTTTGGTCCAGCTTCCTCCGTGCACAGTGACACAAGATTTTTAATGATCAAATTTCCATCAGCTTGATTTATCTTGATGTGAAACATAAACTAAAATCCTCTTAACAGAACTTACAGACTGGAGTAAAATCTTTCAGTCTTTTTAATCTATTAATACTCAGAAACAGATTTTTTTCTATATCTGTAAAAATTATGTAGATGTTTGCAGAGAATCAGGCATCTGCGGGCTAAAATCTCACTCGATGCTGTTTTTCACCTGCAGTCTTCCTCAGATTCATTTGCAATCTGCACACTTTCATCTAGAGTTTTTCAAAGCAGCTGTGCCGTTTGTTTTAAAGTTTGTTATCACCCGCGGTTACCTGTAGGCGGAACACCATCCTTCTGGCTTCCTGCATCTCCTTCTCTAGCTGCTCCTGGTGGGCATCAAGCTGCTCCTCCCAGGGCTTCTCTTCCTCCTGCCCATCATGCCCGAGGGAGGGACACAATCCACAGAAAGAAACCTCCTCTGAAAGGAATGAAAGGAAGAGAAAGACAGAGGAAATTAGTCTACGGGGCTTTTTTTGTTGTTTTCCTTACTGTTTTTTTCTTCACTGCATCAAATCTGGCTCTGTAAGAGTTGATGTGCAGCCAACCAACCTGGGACAGATTTCCTCTCTGTCGGCTCAGATTTGTCTTCCAGAGGTTCCCCCTGGTTCTCAGACTGATCATCGGCTGTTTCTTCTTTAAGGGTGTCAGTGGACTGGGTGATAACGTACTCCTCTTTAGGGGAGTGAGCGGGGCTGGCGGAGCTGAGACTAAAACAGATGGAGGGAACGAATGTGTTTATATCCTGCCGAAAGAACAGCAGAAAATAAACCCAGCAACATAAAATGGAGATTTAGAATTAAATAACTCCCAGAGGAGCACCGAAATGGGAAATAATCCCATCTGGACCAAATATTTTAAACCCAATCCATTTTAGCACACACTGCCTCTAAGAATACCAATAATGAAATGAATAAAACCGCAGCTGAACAAATTCGAAACCTGTGGAGTTCTTACACAACATGAGCAGGAATGTGAAACCAGTCATTTTCCCGCAGGAAATTCTTTACATATTTTGCACCCCCTTTGACCATCGTTTTAAAACATGATGCTTTCACGTTTTCTGGAAAAACGCTTTTATTGCAGGGAGGTTTGTGTTTTTGTATAGCATCTCCAGCAGCCCAAGGCTGAGCCCGGCTGCCACTGTTACTTTTCCATGTTTGTAGAAATAAGATACAGCTGCTGTGACCTGTGACATATAGTATTATGCATGGTCATGGAACAGGGGGGTTCCTTCTTTCCCCCCTGTGTATGCATGTGAAAACAGGCCAGTTACTGCAGAAACAGGTCTTTACTTGATGCTGGCAAAATCACAAAAAAGAAGCTCGGAACTCATCACTCTACGTAAGTACCTAAGTAACCAAGAAGGGTGAAAAATACCGTGGGTTTAACTGTGGGATAAAGCCTTGTTTAGAAACCAAAGAATCTCCTCCAGGATTTCATTAGCACGGTTAAACATGTCCCTCCCTTAAATATGGGGCAAGATTTAGACTTCAGCCTGGGAGGCTTTTCTGCCTCTCTGCTGGCATTATTCAGCTCAAGCTGATATCACAACTGACAGCAAACACTTGTATCGCTTGTTACTGCCTCTGTGCGGACTGTGTCCACATATCCCAGTGACAATTTCAAACAAACTGGAAGCAAGCCTGAAGCAACTTCAGCTATGTGAAACAGATCAGATAAGCAAATGAGGGACAAATGTTGATGAATGCTGAGTGAAATTCAGTGATGCCCATATTATTCCCATGTTATCTTGCATTAATATCGACTCATTTTATTATTATTTTTGACATATCTAAATGCTAATGAAACACGTGGGATCAATACAGTCTATGTGTAGCTATTTAGGAAAGACAGAATGTCTTCCACAGTCAAGGAGATTTTGGTTTAAAATCTGAACTCACATGTAAAGTATCTCAATTGGCCTCTGAGATAAAATCTAGTCTCACTTTAGAAAACTGGGGCAACATTACATTGTTTTGGCTCCATTCAGTGCACTAAAAATGTCCGATAGTTTGTTCCTCCTTGCTCTCCCACAGGGTCATTGCTTCAGTTCACATTAAAACACGAGGCGAGCATCTTATCAGATGCTGCTGTAATTATCCGTAAGTGTTTTTCCAAGAGTTGATCACAGAAGCAGCGTCCTTCTAATCTTGTCATTGCACGTTTGGAATAACTTCTTACATTGTCTAAGGGAAGAGTTCATATGAGTTTTAAAAACTTTCCATTTTTCATTGCTGATTTTGCACCAAAAAACATACATTTTAATTTGCAACTTGCAGGTTTAGCCAAAAGATTAAGCGCTGCGTGGGATTTGCAGGAGATGAGCCTCCATGTATCAGATTAACATCGTTTCATCAGCATGGTGGAATGCATACAGTTTCCCCATCAGTTCACCAAAGGCAAGTTTAAAAATCTCTGATACTTTCTGAGTCTTTACTTTTTATGCACACACATTTAGGAGTTTGTTCTAAGTTCAAAACAAAATTTTCTCTTTAGGCTTCTAAGATTGATAAAGCTTACAAAAAGGCTAAATGATGCAATTTTACACAAAGAAGAACCAAGAAAGTTCCCAGCTCTGCAGCATTAACTTGTTTTTTTTCTGTTCTTCGCATCTTAAGACTCATCACATTTATATTAATGGAGCATTTGAGAACTGACTTCAAATAATGTATAACATATCAAACAATCCAAACCAGATGTGATAAAGCAGTCATTTTTTAAAGTTAGGAATTCTTTAATTTTGCTACACTGGGTGCTTATAGCTCATAGTTTTAGTGCTTGATTATTCTATGACCAGGAAAAAGCAGGAAAAAGCCTCCAGTCTTAGCAGTCTTAATCAGCTCGTTTAACAGCACAAGCCAAAATGATGCTATTTTTGGTTTGAATGATGAATGCGGCCCAAATCAAAGATAGAAGGATGCTTTTTTTCTTAAAATGTAGGCACAGTTCAAATGTTAATTTGGGGGAGAGAAAAATCTGAAAAATGTGTCAGTTTAATCTGAAATAACATTAGAGAGACATTGAAGAAACATTAGAGAGACAGTAAAGGCAGTTAGACAATGGTTGCTAGGCAATAGCAGCCCAGCTCATGCAGACATACACTGTAGCGGGACACACCCACATCTTCAGGTCTGTAAACACCGAACAATAACCTGCACAGCCTGAGTTCTGAGCTGTAATTTTCAGAATATAATGAACTTCTAAAAGTAGAATTAAGAAGCAGATGCTAATCGGGTGGGAGTTCTTTAAATAGGCCTGATGAACAGGATGTATCTGCCACTGCAATCATGCACTGTGGGTAAAAAGAACGGCCTATAGCTTGGCATCATGTTAGAATAATAAAACAGCTCTTACCATTTCATCTGTTTCGCTCCCATGCTGGTGATTTCATAGGCTTAACCACCCATACAGTCGGAGCCCTGCATCTGGGTGATGCCCTGCTTCTCAGTCGGGATCATCGTCCAAACGCAGCCGGAGGCAGCGGGGAGGGGAGTAGCCCACAGAGCAGCGACCACAGGAGCCTCCACGCTGCACACTGGCTTCAGTCAGAGAATAACAGCACATTCAAATCCTCTGCAACACCATATTACTACAACATAAAGCTCCAAATCCTAATCAAAAGCCCCAAACCTCTAAATCATACCGAGGCTGGGTCCAAACTGGCAGAGAGAGGCAGGGAAGGACAGAGGGAGAGAGGATTGCTGCTCAGCTACACTGGAATCTGCACTCGCCTGATGGTTGAGCTCACCAGCTCCCATTCACGAACACAATGTTTTTTGTTCCTTGCCGGCAGGAACTGATGCAGCTCTTGTGCATCTTTCACTCCCCCCCCCTCGGCCAACCTTTTTTGCATTTATTCCCTCTTCCCTCCCTCCGTCCCTCCCGTCTTCCCCTCTTTCTCTTCTGCTTGGCCGAACGGGCTTTGTATCAGTCTGTCCTTCCTTCAGTAAGCGTGGATGTCTGACATGGCTCTGTCTGGGTGTTGTTTACCCTCCCCCTTTTCCTTCCTCATTCCTCCTCCCTCCTTTTCCTACTGCTCTCTACTTTCACGAGTAGTAGGAGGAGGAGGAGGGGGGAGATTTTTTCCCCTATGCTTTTTATGTGCTCTCACTGCAGCTAAAATAAGAACTAACATATGGATAAAAGGTGGCTTTAAAATCTGGAGTCTTCTGTTACAAAAGCCAAGACACATCTACATAAAAACATATTGTTGCACATTTCTGGGGAGTAAACTTAAAGAGAAAATAGAATGGAAACCTCAGCCTGTAATTACAGCTCTTCTCTTATCATTCATTATTGGTCCCTGGGCCTAAAATAAATGCTAAACCATTCAGATTGTCAGTTTTATGATTTCAACAGCAGGCAATTTAAACAAAGCATTTCCTCTTGCATGTGCTGCTCATGGTAAGCACCCCTCTGAAAGGTTTTTGGGCTGAACAGATGACCACTGAGCTGTTCAAAATGCTGTTGTTGTCATCAGCAAAACTGAAGTAGCTTTCTATGTGACAGCTTGCAGTTCTCTCCAGCTCAAAATGACAATTCTGTATGAACACACCATCAATGCATGCTTCAGCAAGCTACTCTGCTGCAGACCCATGAATATGTATGTGAAGCACCAGACTAATGCAGCGTTAGATTTAAAAGAGCTGAGACAAAGTTTGTCACAGGCTTGCTGCAAAAAGACAAACATTTCTTTGACATTACATATTTACTGTATTTTATTATACCAGCAGCGAAGGAGTTTTAAATCTTTTGTTGACTTTTTGCAGTCAAACTCATTCAAATAAAACTGTTTATATATTTTTTTCATAATCAAAACCTTTAAAAAAAACAAGCATATTACACAGGGGGTGGCAATTTGTCTATCTGACCTTTTATTGTGATATAAAAAGAATAGAATATGAATTTCTTAACGATAATAAACATATTTTAGTATCATATTTCATATCAGTTCATAAAGTTAAACTCAAATGTTTGTCTATAATTTCTAAAGCTCCTTATCTTTTTCATTTTAAGTACTATTGTGCTACAAAAAAGTACAGTTAAAAAAGGGTGCATTAGTTTGATAGTGTACTTACTTAAAGTATTGTTTTTTATGATTGTTATTGTGGATGATTTTAGGCAAAACAAGAGCAGAGTAGTGTATCATACAGATCTGCTCAGGTCTCTAAACTTCATTGTCTTAGGAGATTTGTTCACTTGCCAACTACAGTTCTGCAAATTTGTCCGAACCACGTCCAGCCAATCATATGAGACCAAACTGTCATCTGTAGGCAGATAAGATCTACTGGCGCCACTCAACTTGAAGCAGATTTTCCTGCCATCATGGCAGCGTACACCAAGAGTCCTGTGACATTTAATCGACTGTACTTACTAGTACTGTCACATAGCCCGATAACACAGTTGGTGAATTAATCACGGTTTAACCAAACAGTCTGATAATCAAAGAAAAAGCCCACAGAGAACTACTGGGGTTTTTACATGCACTGATATGTTGTTTTAACTTTCCAGTGTTCTGCTTTCATGAAAAGATTTATTTGGTAAAGAGTCATTCTCATTTGAAAAACCCTACATTACAAGCAGGTGGACAACATTAAGAATATTAATATTTGGTGTGCTAATTTCTATGCAGGGCAAAATATATGTTCCCTTAGAGCAGTTAATCAACGTCATACTGTGTACACACACAACTTTGTGCTATTTCGTAATAACCTAATAGTTCCCTTGTACTCTAGGAAAACAAATAAAGAGGCAGTTTATGCAGAAAAAAACATATCAGTCTGACATTTTCAGTATCCTTCCGCAAAGCCCCCAGGTCTTCAAAATACTGTTCAAAATACAGATTTATTTTCCTAACAACAATATTACTTCCATTGTTTTTGCTCAAATATTAAAAAACTCAGGCGCCTGCAGAGACAATAAAGATTTGGCAGACCCTTATGTGACTGACAAGCATAGGAAGCAAAGTGTTTGCAACAAAAACTATGTGGGATTCACATGTGGATAAGATATGAGAAGTGACTTTGCTTTTCAGAATTGAGGACAGAGTTATTCTACCGGTCAAGGAGCCAGAAGGCGAGAGGAGAGCTGGTTTACCACAGGGGTGGCACTAAAGCAGCCAATTTGAAAATCAAATGAGTTGCTAAAATAGAGAAGATTGTTTGCATGAGCACAATGGATTCTGATTGCAAATTATGACTGTGCCAGCTATGAAGAGCAAGTTATCAGTGTTATCCATTTCAGTGACCTTCAAGCAGATATTCATGAAGCTCAGCTGATAAGATTTTGTCCCTGGAAATCTGATCTGTTTTTATTGTCAAATGTAATTTAGAGAAGAAGTTTCAATGTTTACATATTTTCTTGTTAGGAAGAAAACAATGGATTCAAGGCCACTCTGTTATTATAAATCAGCTACTGTTCAAAATATCCACACACTGAATGTGTTTGCAAATTTATCAACAGACTATGAGGTTTGCCGTGTTGTTGTTGTAACCTGCTCATTAAAGTAAAAACTGAGTGTCAAAACCTTCTGCTACTTATAATATCATGATAACCTTTACATAAGGCAAGAATAAATATAATTTTGCTTAAAGATCTCATCTGAGCCCAGACACCAGCATCAGGAAGCTAAAAAAACATCACATATTTGACAAATACTAAAAAAATATTCAAAGTGAACATGAAATTAAAAGTGAAATTTAAATGCACTAATAAATAACAAAACCAAGAAAAGTTCTGCGAAAAACAAGCATACAAGCAGCAGTAATACAGCACGCAAGCATACCAAAAATAAAAGATTCCAACAAAATGAGAAACTTTATATATAGAACTTTGACTAGCAGTGCAGAAAGATTACACACACAAAAAAAAACTTTTCTATAATGTTTTAGCGATTCTGTATCATGTCCAATCGAGTGGCAACAGGTTTTAAAAACTAATGTGAGATAAAATTATTAAATCAAGATGTCAGAAAGTGTTAATCAAAAATAATCTTGTCTTCATTAAATGTCAAAATGTTGTAAAGAGATTAATTGGTTAAAACTGGAACAGAGTCCTTTTGGGTGTAATAATGCGGATTGCTGAGGAGGTAGTAATGTCTGTATCATGTGTGTTCCCTGATTGCCTTTCAGCAGAACTGGGCTACCCAGAATGTACCTGCTTGCTGAAGCGGCTTGGAGGATTTATCTTTTTTTTCCTTCCAGATAAGTCAAGACAGCACATTTCAGCTATGGTGCATGTTTTACATGTTCATCAATCTTACGCAACATATACAGCATGTGCCCGCAACTAGACCAGTTGTCTCTGAATTAAAAGAAAAAGGGACTTTCTCTTTCTTCCATTGGTTAGTTGGACTATTTTCTTTCTTCGCTCTAAATCTCATGTATGAAAAGGTCCCAAAAGTTCTAAGTATGAGTTGGGTCAAAGGTTGAAGGAGGTATATTATTACTGGCCATCTTTGAGGTTCTTTTTGTCTCGCCAGGCAGTATCGCCCTGCATAAAATGCACCATGCTGACTTTCAATTTTTAGTTTTTGCCAGTGGTGGCCATGCTTCAGTCATTTTTTTTTATCTTAGTCATACGATCCGAGGTTTTATTCTGGTTGCTACGTTTCAGGCAGACTTTTCTTCTGGAGAAGGCAGACTTCTATTTCTGGAACATAATGGCACTGAGGAGTAATGGCTTCTCCAAATCTTTTGCAGATAATTAAATCCAAATTTCAGCTCATTTTTTCTGAGATGTTCAAGCTATTTCTGCTGCATATGAAAAGCTCTGATGACTGCATTTTTACTACACAAACACAATCCACTGAAAACTCCAGGAAAGTATTCAGGTTTATAGGATTAGGGGTTTGAAAATGTGTATACAACTACCATGATCCTTACTAGAAAAAAACAACACAGTTGAGAGGAGGATCATATTCAGAGAAAATAGAAACTTGGGTCAAAAGGAAATAATCGTCTGAAGTATGTGTCAGTGTTAGTGATGTGGCTTTATCAATAAATCTTGTCAGTGGATGTGAAAGGAGACTGGAAGTATTTTCCACTGAAAATATGACTCCCAAAATCTGATTGATCAAATATCCCACTGTGAAAACCAGTAAAAGCAGAGAAAACTAACAGAAAACTTCATTTTTCAAGTTATTGCCTGACTGAATAGCAAAAAACTGCAGGAAAGATTTGAAAGCTGTTTACATTAAGGCAAGGCAAGGCAAGTTTATTTATTTAGCACTTTCAGGTTCAAGACAATTCAAAGTTAAGATATTATCTTTCCTAAAAACAAAGAATGAATATGAAAAATAAGTTTGGATAACCAAGATAAAGATCCAAAGCCTTAAAGGCCAATTATACATCATCCAGATTTGTACATATACAATTTTGTCCCACGACATACATTTGTGTGAAGATTTTTATCCAGCTCAGTGGCTTCCAACACCCATCTGTCCCGAACATTGTAAATGTTTCATATGTTTTCATATGTAACTGAATGCATTGTAAAACATGAGTTTTTCATACCAGTTATGAAATTAGCCGAGGCATTTTACCCATTTACAGGAAAACAGTGGGCTGCTAGCGCCCAGGGGGCAGTTGGAGGAAAAAAGGGGAAGTCTACCCTAAGATCCTAAACAGATCTTAGGGTAGACCCTAGGGTAGAGATCATAAAATTTGACATCTTTAAATATCTTTTCGAAAATCGTGCTTTCGTGGTCAAATTTGACTCAAACGCCCCCTACAGGACGAAAACAGATGTTGGTTTTCATGATGTAGCATGAACGTGGTGTATCTTTATGTCACGGAAAATAAAAATGAAACCTGACCCCCTCCCTCCAGAAGCAAAAAAACAAACAAAAAAACAACCCCAGAAATATTACCTCAATGAGAAAGATAGATACATGTTGCTGATTCTTTCAGCATGATTTATAAAACCGACCACCAGACTCAGAATGTCTGCAGATTTCAGACTGGTCGCAGCTTCTGATTGAGGCCAGCAGAGTTTTTCCACTTGCATTTTAAAATGTGGAGGTGCAGTCATTTATCCAGGAGATACTAAGAGTGAATTTATTTTTTCAGTGTATTATCACTCTGGCTTCATCGCAGCAATGCCTGGCCTTAAGCCAGTGGGGCTTAGACCACCAGGGCTGATCATTCCAGAGGCCCACTCTGACTGTGGCCCAGGTTGGGGGGGGTTTGCTAGAGTAGCCAGCACAAGGCTTGCTACCCACATGGCTTAGGTGTAGGAGCTGCTATTATAAACAGAATAGATAAAAAATCATGCACAAACAAGAAGTTACCAGCTGAGCGATATGACTGCTTGTACTCAGTGTTCCGCAGATAATTGGTTGGAACAGCATCCGCCCCAGTCTCACTGAGTCGGCCTTACTTTGCCACAGTCAGAGTAATCGAGGCAGCAAAAAATGAAGTGAGTATTAAAAAAGTGCTTCTGTAAAGGACCACACTATTCTCACGCTCAGTGAGTTGGCAGCCTTGATCGTTATTTTATTGCTCTTTGGTCTTTACAATGTGAGTTTAGCGAAGCTAGTTTTACATAGTTTGAAATTCTACAGACCAGCAGTTTGCTAGACTGACAGGCGGAGGTGCCGTTGAGGCCTCATTAGCATTTTCATAGATCCCCTTTCCCTGAGTGAGGAAAACGCTGCAGAATTCTGAGGTTTTTTGTTTTTACCAACAAAAAATATCATTTTTTGATCAGATTAGGCTGGAATTCATGTATGCAGATAAGCTAAATGGCCCCCATGAGTCCTCTTTCTCTTGTTTTCTGCCTCATATTGTATTCTGGTCCGCCATTGTTAAGTCTGCCAACAACAGACAAGTCATTTATTGTTATGGACAGTTGGTTCAGCTACCCTAAACAGAGAACAAGAACGTGGTGATGCAGACTGACAGCACTTGCAGCACATGACATTGCAGTGCTGGGGATTTACCTTGGAAGTCAAAGCAGAAACAGCTGATTACATGCATTATGCAGCATTTGTGCAGAAGCATGATGTTAACAGATAGAGCTTAGACATTGTCTGTCTGCCTGATTTTATAAGACAAAACCAGACAGAAGCATTAACAAACAGCATGTTACTGCAGCTTTTAACATTTTATGTGCATCCCCCATCTCCATTCTCACTTTGCCTCAATTCAGTACCTCTCCTTGACTCCTTTCCTTGTGTCGTGGTCACTCCAACCAGAAGTTGGTACAGTGTGGTATAAAGTCAGATGACATATTTTTGCTACCAAGCTGTCATTTTTTTAACTGACGTCAATTAGACATGGCATATGACACACTGCATCTAAAAGTTGTTTTGTGGCAGCAAAAAGCTAAATTTCATTATTTATGCCAGACAAACATTGAAGGTTTTTAGAACAATTCATATTTACTTCTAAAATATAATCAAATATATAAATATAAATATTCATCAGGAGGATGAATGACAGAAGAGTGTGTGAACCATAGAAATGAGATGAATATAGAAAATAAATAAGAACTCTTATTCTTTGCAGTTTTAAAGTACTTTACCACTCCAATATGATTTTATCAGCCTAGACTGTTAATTATTATGTAATATAATTTTGTGCCCTCCACAATGTCACCATATTCCGTTGGTCTAGTTTTTTCCCTGTAATTGTTCCACTCTGTAGATTCTCCAGCTCATATTTCTTGTATAAAACCAGGACATGTTCCATTGTCTCTAAGCTATGAATTTTTCTGTCCAATTTTGACAGCTTCATATTACCTTCCAAGAACTCTCCCCTATCTGCCCACTTATCTGCTTTTCCATTTCCTGTGACTCCTGTCTTTCTACCCACATGACTGTAGCTCACCATAAAATGAACTTTAGCTGATCCTGTTGTAATGATTGACAATACTGACACTGACTGCATCTAAGTGTTTTTTAGCCTTCCCTACAAGCCTGCACTCAGTAATATGTTTTTTTGCTTACTAGCTCATATTAGATGACATCACTGCTGCCTGTTTACTCTGTATGTAGATTTGTGTGCTTTTCTGTGAAAAGTTATATGGTAAATAGTGTCAGTGATATTACTATGCACTTTTATTTATTTTCCCTCTAAATAGCTTCATGCTGGGCATTTTGTAACCTCACAGGCCACAAAACATTGCAAATTCAAAATCATTACTTTAAATTTCCTTTGTAAACTGCATTGCTATATCTCCTTTCTTTTTTACGAGCTTTTCTTTCCTCCAAGTTAATCTTTGCCATGACTTTTCTTGTGTCCCTTTACAAATGTAGATATATGCCTTTCAGTTGATTAAACTTGGATATTGCTTATTGGTAAATTTCTCCACATGCTCTCAAAAGACTTAATCATATTAATCTTGAGTCCTATAAACCGCATAAACATAATTAACTCTCACATGTATTACAGTTATATGAAAATAATTAAATAAAAATAAACTCCCTACAATCCCACTAGAAACCATGATATATTACATTCTCACTGTTTCTCAAATCCTCAGCAAATTAGTGCAATCATAACAGAGCATTTCTTTTTCCAGATTACTTCAACCTCCTTCTTTCCTTAATTAATTTATTTCTGAAGAGCATACCTTTATTTCTGTTTTCAAATCCCCATTGTCTCAATTTAATTATTCCCCACTTGTTGCTAAACAACAGTTCATACTGCTTCAGTTTTGGCTTCAAACCGGATTTCAGATTTCGGATTTGCATTGGGAACTCATTGCACTGGAAAATTGATTGATTGATTGATTGATTGATTGATTGATTGATTGATTTATGGATTGATTTATGTTTTTACCTCAAAGAAATAGCTAGTTTTTTAAAATTCTGTCTGGAAATAAATTTGATCAATGTAGTTTTGAAGCTTCTTTTGGTCACGTTTAAACTAAAAAAAATGGAAACTGGGATTGAAAAATTGAAAAACATCGATATCTATAGGTTGTCCTACAATGATTGACAGGCCTCTGGTCCAATCATCATTCAGTGTCAAGAACATTTCGTGACGTAATTTGTGCGACAGACTCGCAGCGGAAGTATCGGCAGAACCTGTGTTTTGTTCCTGTCGAGCACTACTCGTTTCAGAAAGGTACAGTTTGTACACATTTACCATACATTGGCAAATGAGTAGTTTGACGGTATTTGGACACACCGTGCAGAGTACATTTAAACAGGTTAAATAAAGAAGTGTCCAGCAGTAGCTAACGAGCTGAGCTAACAGCTGAGTGGTACATGGCTGGTCTCATGCATTTATTACTCGGTCCAACCAAGTTTAAATTTCTCTTTTCAATGAAAAAACATCAGTTTGTCTATGTTTGACTTACGTGTTTTATGTCAGGAGTCATCATGTCCAGGCAGCCGGAGGGGAAGACGTTGCTGAAGAATGTAATGCGACACACAGGAGCCCACAACAAGGTGCGTTCGGGTTCATGTGTTCGTATGAGGAAATCGCTACAACTCTTTAAATTATAGCACTATACGCTATAAAGCCATTACTAAATTCACTTTCTGCTACATTTCCCCCTGTACTTCAATTTAAGAGAAGGATGTTGTACCCGAGTTGCAGTTTATCAGACATGTCTAGCTGAAGAAGTCAAAGTTAGAAAGACTAAAAGACGAGGGAGGGAAAAAAAAGACATTTCAGGTTTATATTTTCTGTTTGTACAGCAACAAAACTAACAAGACAGTGAAAGAGCCGTCCATCAACAGCAGTCATGGTTCGATAATCCAGAGAAAAGGTCTGATGGAATGAAATAAGAGGAAACACTTGGTGTGATGGACCAGAAACAGAAAGCGAAAAGAGAGGCTAATGTTTAGATTTTTTTTTCCTGTAGCATCTAATGAAATAACTATTCTTAATGGCAAATGACGTATAATCGCTAAACATATGTCAACATTTTTACCAGTGTGTCTGCATTTGCCTCTGTTTACTTTAGTAGATCTGTTCTGCACCCTGCCCAGCTCCAATGTCTTTAGTATCTAAACGTCCTCATTAATCTAAAGAAATCATCATTCCATAGGAGCCATGTACTACCTCTAATTTTTAAATGCAGTCCTTTTATTGTGTAAGAAAAAACAAAAACTGAAACATAATCAAGGGTGAGTATATTATTGATTTATCATGAACTTAAAGGGATATTTATTCATCTATTTTTAAGTGAGATGGTGTGTGAAGAACTTATGAGCAGTCAGTAACTTACCTGCATTAGAAAGTGAGCAGTCCTGTTTGGAGGATCAGGAGACGAGTCCAGCAGGGGAATCATGCACAACATTGAGGTGTAATTTGGGAATGTTCACAATTTAAATCAAAGTTCAAGTTTCCCTGATTTTTCATAAGGCAACACAGGATAAACTCACTACTGACCCAGTTTATTATAAACACATTGCTGGTTATTTCCAGAAATAATAAAACTTTAGTTTGAACATGTTGTTTTTGTATCATTTTCAATTTAATGTGCAGTGGGTTCTTCCCAGCCCACGCTCATCACAAACAATGCTCTCCAGAGTTTGCTTGGCACAGCTGACTGTACACAACAAATAATCTAAGCTAAAAACACTCTCAGTAATAATGATTCCCAGGCTGGCAGGCTGACATCCCTCCTGTGTGGTCTCCATACAGGACAGCATATTATCGAAGTGGCTGAGTGGAGAGAGTGCAGCAGCTGTGTGGCAGTCGGCTCCACCTGGCACCACTAACTCGGTGTCACCTGCCTTTTTTCTTTCTTTCATTTTTCATTTACTGATTTCATTAACATACTGTCATGAATATGTGGTGGACTTGTGTATTTTTGCAAAAGTTATTTGCAGCTAGAAGATTGTTGACATTTAAGTCAGATTTTCCCTTTTCTTCTCTTCTGTAAACCACCAAAAAGCTGATTGGATTCTTGTGGGATATTTGATCATGTCTTTTGGCCCAGTTTGTACCTTTTTTTTTTTTTCAAACGTAAGCTTTGTTGACATTTGGTGAAGACAGGACTTTGGTAAAACCGTTGCAATTTATCAATAATATCAGGATTTTTTATCATGTCCACAACAGGTTCAGATGTATGCTCAGGATCATGTTGTGACATACGATTGTCCATGAGTCCAAATTTAACTTTCTTGCTGAGGTTTTTATTAATGTTATGCTAAAAAATTCAGAAGTAAGCCTCCATCTTTGTAAATCCAAACAGCACAGATCATGATGCTACCATCACCGTGCTCAACAGCTGCCCAGGTGTTCTTAGGTGACTATAATCTCTCTTCATCCAAACATATTTTTAGTCTTTAAGGCCAAACAAGTTCCTCTATGTTGAAACTTTTTTTTTTTATCTTTGAGGTTTTCCAGTTTGATGACATGATCAAATATTGCATGACATTCTAACACATGAGTGTGTGTGAACTTCTGATAAGAATGTACATGAACATGTGCCAGTGTAGGCTTTCATGCACATTGTTGTTGACCCACTGCAGATCCAGGAGGAGATGGAGATGTGGAAAATGCGAAGCTGGGAGACCCAAACATCCCATCAAAAACACGTTCCAGACACAGACAGTATGAGGTAGGACAGCGAATGTCCAAGTTTAATTGGAGCTGTCCAAACACAAGTGACACCACATCTCCTTTGAGACAAAGGCGGAGAGTCTCTCAGTTTACAGGGCTGGTTGCCTCGATGATTTCTGGATAATGGTTTTATTCCAGAGGGCGAATGCACTGTGATCGAGTGTCTGATCAACACGGAGTCAGAAGTCAAAGCAGAGAGCGAGTCTCGGAGCACGATGACAGAGAAGCTCGCTACTGGACCCGCAAACTTTACGAATTTGAGGCTGGAGATCCTGACAGGTACACAACATAGCTAAATATTACACAGGCTACTTTCTGAAATGTAAATTATTTCACTTTTTTGTGCCATTTCAGTGACAGGACACGTGCATTGTAATGTAATCACAGCATATTTAGACAAGGTTGCAAAATGTGTTTGTCCATTGTATTCACATCACAGATGGGGACATAGTGGCTTCAAGGAGCTTTACCCTGAGGAGTTTGAAAGTGATGGGTAAGCAGAAATACACCACTGCACCAAACAACTCTGTTGCCTGAGAGCAAAAGAAACCTACACTTGTAATTAAACTAGAATTGAATGGATAAGACATTGAGTTGTGACTACCAACTCCCCAAACATTCACACCTTAATGTTAATGTTTCTACCGGTGTGACACTCATCCTTTGCCAGTTTAGGCTGAGATCTACACAATGACACCAGGATTATTTTTCTGGACTTCATAGGCAGCTTCAGGCAGCTAGAGGAGTGCTTAGTTTTCACTAGCCTGATCTCTGTGGTTAGAATTGTTGGACTACACCTATATGGCATTTTGTTGCAGGAACCATTTAACCTCTGCCCCCTTTTGGAACGAAAAAAAGTAATGGTCCATTTTTTCTGTAGGGAAGGAAGTGGGACCATAAAGAAGACTAGGCGCCACAAAATGAAGAAATCCAAGTCTGACACTGAAACAAGTCTGTCAAAACGTTCCAGAAAATCCTCGAAGAAGAAAAAGAAGAAGAAGAAAGCGGAGGATAGAAAGCGGGAGAAAGACGAGTTCTCAAGCAGCGAGTGCAACAGTGATGACAGCAGTGCCACAAAAGACAGGCAGAGGAAGAGAAAAAGGACTAAAAGCAGACATAAAAAGAAAACTGTGAAAAGCAAAGGGCGACATGAGGACAGCGGCGGCTCAGGAGACAGTGATGATGAAGAAAAAGGGGAGAAACGGACTCGGGGCCGTAAGAAGAGAAAGCAGAACACCCGCGACGATTCAGACTCAGGGCCATTTTCCAAAAAGAGGAGAAAAAACTGGAAGGCAGCAGGAGAAGAGAGCTCAGATGATAGTTCTGTAGACTAATGGCCAAAAAACTACTGCAAATTTGTTCTGTACATGTGGACAGCACAGGGGCCTCTCCACCCGCTCTCTGTTCATCATGTTTACCGTGTGCTGTCGGTCCTTTCTGTGGGAACGAGACCCAATCTCATCAGCGCTGCACTGCGAACAGCAGCATGATGAGGGACTTTGGTGTTTTTTTATTGATTATTGAATCTCATCTCAGACTTCTGTGCTGGAAATATTTTTTATTTTTTTAAAAGGGGGGAAAAAAAGTGAAAATATTCAGCTTTCCAACAGACTGCATTTGCTTGTATTTGTGTTTTATAGTTTTATAAATTTTATTTTTTGAAATGCAAAAATAACCTTGAAATTCTTTGTTTTTTATTTAAGAATTTTTTTAAAATATTTTTTAAAATGGTGGATGATTTCAAAGGATTTGTTGAGCAATATCCTGTATTTTCCACCTCGTCCAAATAAATAACTAAATAAATTACATAAACAACCATGAATTCTCTCTGAAAGTGATAATAGTGAGGGTAGTTAAAAAATCAAGAATTTGAGAATAGCATTTGAATTGCATGCTACAGTACAGTTTTTTTCTCTTAATCCAAAGTTAAATTCAGCTTGCATTTGCATTTTCTTACTAAAAACCAGTACTCTGGATCATAAAGGGTAGGAAAGAAGTTGTATCCATGTTTTTTTAATAATTATTATTGTGATATCGATCCTCCCGGATCTGAAAAAAAGACTTAACTATTTTTCATTAATTTAACTATTTTGAGAGGCAGTTTTGTTTTTGTTCTTGTAAGCAGATTTAATTTAAACACACTTACAATAACCATCACTAAAACACAACATATTTACTAATTATCCACAGAAAATAAGTATTTAAAAGATTCAAGTCATTTTTATGGTCACTTTTAATCTAAATTGAATAAAAGTTTAATCAGATTTGTTGACAGTAACCTGAACATAACATGAAAGTCAAAGCACAGGTTTGACATTTTAATTCCATCCTGTAACACATAGTTGTGTTAATGGAACAACACAGAGCCTCCCACTGATCTCTAACATGAACTTGTCTGAAGCCAAAGAATAATGTAACAATAGTGCTGCACGTGTTAAGTGATTTCAGAATTCATTGTTTGTTATTGTTTATTGTTATCTTCTGAGCTTTTTGTTTAGAAAGAAACACCTGGCAGCCTCATCTCCATGGACAACTGAGGATCAAACACCTCACCACGATCCTGCCTGCGTGAATAGGCTCTCTGTTATCAGGTAGAAGATAGACATTAATAAGCTGCTGTTCATGATCAAAGTGAATACACTTAGCGACTTGTCAGAGAGCTCTTTTGCTCTTATACTAGTGAAGAACTCCAAGTAGCTCAACTCAGCAGAGATAAGCAGCAGATTGTCCTCCCCTGTAAAGTGTCTGTGTAATGAAGGAGGAAAAGCACATTACCATCATTAACAGCCCGAAAAATGCAAAATGTTCACAAGACCCGTTAGAATGTTTATTCTAACCTTATTAACAGTGTCTTTGTGTAAAACCTGGTAACAAACCGTAAGCCTGTACGATCTGGGTATTTGGATAATCTGATGCCAAGGGAAGTGTTGGTAAACCACTTTGAAATTGTGTGCTCTGTAAAAGCCTGAAGCACTTTGCTAAGTCTGTGTCAATAGGCTAAGTGTTCTCTCCAAGAAGCACAGAGCGAGCTGAGTTCAGTTTGGCTGCAGCTGCTCGTGCCTTGGATGCGGAAAAAAGGAAATGAAAGTGATGTCAAATCTGTTTTGATGGAGGTTTTTTAAAAAACGCAAACACGGTTATTGAGCGGTTTTGCAAAAGGGACAAAATCTACAGCTGAATGTGTCTGACAGCTGTTCTCGCTAATGAAGCGATGATGTAAATAATAATGCCGGTCTTGGACGTGTGGTGCGGCATTTTGAATTGTTCGCCACTGCAAAGAATCCACATATGGGTTAGGTTAGCAAGTCACAAGGTTGTTTCCACTGTAAAGAAGTTTGTATTCACAGTTCTGAGAGTTGCTAGACATGAAGAATGGATATTAAGCCAGTTTGTTAGTTCATTCTGCTTCAGACTGAATCTGCAGAACAAAAAACCAAAGTTCCGGGTCTGCAGATAGATGGATTATTATATATTTCACATACACTGAGCAAGTTAGTAGCTGCTAGGATGTTACTTCTGGAAAACATCAGTTTTATGAACATTGCCAGTCGAACAAAAGCACATTGTGATGGTTAATCTCATAAATTAAAAAAAATAAAGTTTAATATAATTTGACATTGAACAGTTACATTGATAATTATGACGTGGCTTTGTGCGTCTTTTCCTCGCTCTCTCAAAAAGCACTGCATTTTTTGTTAAATTTGTAAGTGTAACTCTGTTTAAATGGTGGGTATGTCAGCAGATTTAGGAATGTGGCTCGTGGCCTCGTTGACTAAACTCTAAGGGTCGAAGCAGTATCACTACCGAGGATACTTTTGCTCTCGTCTTCCTTCTTTGTCTTCCATAATTTGATTGCGTAGCAGAAACCATCTGGCCTAGAAACATGAAACTTCCTAACTGTGGCCCACATATGTGGAAATAAATCTCTAGGGTACTGTAGAGGTGGTGCTTTTATTATTTTTTAAAAGTGTAGATTTATAGGTCATTTTCCTTCTTAAGTTATAAACATTCCATGAAAAATGAAACTATTCCAGAAAGCTGAACTTCTTTTGCAGCTATTCAACTTATTACTGACTCATTTTGGTCAATTCAAAGTCCATGACTATGCAATATTAAAAATCTGCTTAATCATTTACCTTTTATCTCCCAAATACTGCATGCCTTTTAATAGCCAAACCCTCTCTCCTTTCAGATGGGCTTTTACTTTTCTTTATATATGAACTATTTGATTCATTTTAAGTTAAAATAAACATAAAACACTTCTGTTTTTTTACACTGAATATCACCATGAATGTAGTTAAACTTAAATCTCCAAGTTACAGTCGTTTAAAATTTGCTTGGACCGTAATATTTGCTGTCTGTGGCTGTATTTTAATGCTCTAATTGCTGACTAAAGAGGGGAATTTGTCAAGAAAGTTTATGTACTCAGTTTTTTTTAAAGAGACATACATTATTCAGTAATAAAAAAACAGAACCACATATCATGAATTTGTAGTTGTTTGTAGTAATTTGTTTTTTTAGGGAAAAAAGTAGTTGTCTTCACCAAGTCAAGGTACTTATTTGCAGATATTCAGAGCTGCTGATGAAACACTTTGCTCTACACTTTGTGTTTGCTAGTTTGGCTGTCCAAGCCAATCTTTTGGGACAGGGTGAAATCTCAGCCTCTTCCTGCCTAAGCAGATTTGGTCCTGAATAATGGTCACAGTTTGCACCTGACATAAATGCATCCCTTCTGGGTAAAATGGTCTGCAGCACATTGCGAGGCTGAAAGTGTCAGTAGTTAATGGAGAGATGTTTTTGTGTCAGCTCAGAATTCACACCATGAAGTTTAGTCTTCCTGTCTGGAAAAAAGACCATTTAAAAAAAAACTGTGTAAAATGGGAATCTTCAGGATAAAAAAACAAAGAAAGGAATAGTTCAAGTGTGATGAAGACAGATATAGGGATGACCCCGTTCTCGGATTCAATCTTCTCTGGCACAGCGGATGCAAATAGACTCAAGAGGATTGAAAAACCTCCAGCATGACTTCTCTTTCTGCACCGTGTTTTTTTTTTTTTTATCTCTGCTGTCCAAGCGGCTCGGTTTTATCTCAGTCTGAGCGAACCTGGCTGTAATCAGAGGAGGAAGTGTAATCTGTCGCAGCAGACATATATAATTTGTATCTTTACCTATTGTCATGTTTTTTTTTTCTTTGGTCTAAAATGTTTGATATGCGAACTTATCAGCATTTAGTTACAGCGTGGAAACAATTCTAAATTTATTTATAAAATAGAACTGCACAATTACATTTTTATTCCTAATATTGAAATATTTTCATTTAAATATGCCTAGATTCATTACGATATGAATAATATTTTATGTCTTTATCACCATGACAACAGGTAAAAAGAAAATACATTCCTGTGGGCTATGAGATGCAATTGAAGGAACACATTTATTAACGGTCTTAAACTGAGCATTTTCTATGTGTATAAAGAAAGGCACTGTGATGATTTTGTTCATTTTTGAACATATCATCAAATGTGATCTTGCAATGATTCATAATCCATCAAGTGTTTATGTACAGTGCTGTTTTTAAATGTTTAAGAGATGTAAATAATATTAAAATCTGACTCCTTTTCCACAAACAAAAATTACAGCTTCACAAAAATCCTAAGTGCAGGATGCGACGAGCGCTTTCTGGCTAATAACTGTAATTAAAGCCGCCTCAGTCTGCAGTTAATTGGGAACCACACACAGCTCTGTCTCCCCCTTCTGGTGAGCTTCAGATCCTCCTGCCTTGCATAAGAACAGCTGGCTGCATCTGAATTCAGCTCCACGTCCAGCTGGCGAGTCCCTCGTCGTCCCACATCCTGCTCCACATCATCGCCGCTGAGATGCATTCACAGAAGCCTCATAAATAGCAGCGAAGAATCAAATATTTATCATTCCAATTCATGTGTCCCTTGCTGCGGTGGACACTGCTGCACACGAAAAAAAAAACTGCCACTGATACAGTTAACCCACACAAAAAAATTTAATACCCTTCATGAGGGGATAAATGGTCCAACTTTGACATACTAAATAGGAAGGGGTGTGATGACACAGGTTTTTAATGTAAAAACTTGCAGCCAACACCCAAATGCTCTGTAAAAAGTCATGTGACATATGACTTACTTACTTACATAGTTAGTACACATACACCAATGTTTTAATATACTTATATATGCCTTTTTTGTTTGTTGCCTTTTATCTAGACCAGCCAGATACAGTACTGATTAATATACAGTCACATCTGGAACAATACCTATTTAACATCATTCAGTCCAACTGTCAGAGAGGAATCCACGGCGGGTTTCCATAACTGTCCTCCCCTACACTGACATTAGAAATCGGCCTTTGAGAAAACTTTGTTCTTTTTTTTTTCTTTTTTCTTATTGTATAGACTGGTGGTGATACTTGTCCTTGTATCTCGTGTCTTCTGTGCAAAAGTTTTTTTTCTCCTTAAATTTCTCGTTTCTTTTTTTGTTTTTTGTTTTTTATTTGGAAAGAACCCAAAACATGATTGACATAACAGGATACCTGGTTTTTCACTTTACAGTTACTGCTTGATGAAGTTTGTTTTTTTTCTTCTTTCTTTTTTTTTTTTTTAAACAATTAAACAGTCACATCCAAACGCCGCTCCCCTCCCTCCCCTTGGCGTGTCACAGAAAACAGTGAAAATTAAAAATCTGAAATAACGCTTCCTGGTATCAGGGCGGGAGGCGACACCAGAGAGGAACGTTTGTGACTACAGTGAGCAGCATCCTCCATTCGTACGTTTTTTTAAGAATAAGGCACCGCTGCATAAAGAAAGGACATGGCCAACAAACCTCTCTGGGAGTATGATGGGGAGGCAGAATGAAGGGAAGTGGCGCTTTTCTCCAGCAACTCACTGAAAGTTAGCATTATGTCAGTTAATGTGCTTGTTTTTATCATTTGCTGTTATATGGTATGTAAATGTGTGTTTTTACATGTATATGTTTGCGAGTGGGTGAGTCTTTTGTGTTGTGTTTTTTCTCCTTTTTTTGGCTACACTGCTTCCCTCACACTGTGCTCTCAAGCATCCACTCAGTGCTGCTGAACGTAACTCTCCTGTTGGCGAGCGGCGACGATTCCACGTTGAGCTGGTTGGTGGACTTGTGCCACCTTGTCCTCGCTCTGCGTGGGTAACTATGACTCTGAAATATGGAGTAATCCCCACCATCAAAAGAGAATCTGTGCCTAGTTCGTGCCAGCTCGTTAGGAAGCAAGCCCACGGTGGCCAGAGCACTTTTCTTGTCCTTAAGCCTGGGAGCCTCCTTGGTACCGGCGTTGGGACCTATGAGACACAGGGACATAGTGGATCCCGTCAGGCTACTGTCTGTCTGAGTGTCCTCAGATGGCGGGCCAGAGCGCTGTGCATCCATGCTGCTCCTCCTCTTCATCTTGTCTATACTTCGAGGCAGCTCCACCTCCAGGATGGCAGTGGTGGCCGCCGGATCCTCCTTCTTCTTGTCGTCCACCCTCAGGACCAGCGCCATGCACTCTTTGGGCACCTGAGCGTCACGTTGGCCCTCGTCAGATGGCTGCTTGGAGGCGGAGCGCTGGAGCCGCTGCTGGCTGCCGTTGGTCTGCGAGTGCATGCTGGAGCCAACCTTGGCCTTGCTGTCCACCGGGCTGCTGTAGGCCTTGTAACGGATCATCAGGATGATTATGAACACTAGCACTGAGGCAACAATAATTCCACCGATAATGATGATCATAGTGCCTCCCAGGAACTGGCTGTGCATGAACCGGCACTGGCTGACCTCGCTGGCGGTGTGGAACTGCACACAGCCGACCACACGTGTGGCCGTTAACGATGTGATGCCGTCATCGTACACCGCCAGCACACAAAGGTCGTACTCCCGTCCTGCGGCCAGATCGTTGATTAAGAAGTTCTTACTGGCAGATGGGATCATTCTGCAGAGCAAAGAACAACAGGGTAGCGGTGAAGACACAGTATAAAAGGTTTAATAACGACTATCATAGCACCCACATATACTGATTTGCATAAGGTGCATTAAATTGCACACATCCGCTACACAAAAAAAAGGTCATGCTAGCATTAAACATCTGTCACTGTGGCATGAAATCTAAAAAGTAACACTTCTATGAGAAAATGTTACATCACACGGTACCTGTGAGATATGCTATTATGGGGTCGTGTATGAAGCGACAGCAGAGGTGATAAACAAGGTAGAAAAAGGCTCAGGCACAAGACTACACCATAACAGCTGCAGGCTGCAGGACAAGTGATGCATGTTGTGAAGACAGTTTTGATGTGTGATTACCTAAGGTCACAGTTTGACTGCAAGCGTGAGATTACTCTGAATACGCAGGAGAAAGGCACTGACTTCAGGTCAACAGTGGTGTTAAAATAATTAGAAGCTTGTTCCTTTTCCCTAAAGGGAGACTTTGATCGTTATCATTTGTAGGTAATAATGTACCACCTAAAGACAAAACAACACTCGGCTTCATGCCGAAACAGAATGAGAAAATTATACAGGAGAGCTACTCATTAAACCTGATGAAAGCTTAGAGAAAAAAAAAGAGACAGAATGAAAGAATGTCAACCACTATTATTAGTTTGCTGCATGAATACAAAGATACTGTTAATTTATGTCATAGATTTTAAAAGAATCACATGAAGCTTATTGTCATTCTTTTGCTTTTATCCCCTGTTTTAAAGAAATGGCTCATTTTTTAGCATTAACATAATTCCTTTTAAAGTGATCATTAATATTTATTGTCCTATTTTCTCATATGTTATATATATTCTCGCCAGTACTTATAGTTACCACTTATTTACAACTCTAGGTTTTAGATGTTCCCTTGCTGCAACCCACCTGACTCACATTACAGTCCATTGTGGAAAACTTGACAACAAGCTGTTGGATCCATTTAATTTGAATCGGGTGTGTTGGAAAAGAGAAGCATGTAAAAACAGGACGACACTGGTCCTTTGAGGATCAGTCAAAGATGCATGCTGTACACAATGCACCTACTCTGATGCTCTTGCATCCCACTAATTTTTGTAGGGAAGGATAACACTGCTACATCAGCACCTTCATTTATAAATTTACTGTAATCATATGTTGTGAATACTGTTATATCTCCATTTCTCTTAATTCACTGAGCAAATATTGAACTGGAAATGATCATCACCCAATAACCTCTCATTAAAAACCAAGTGAAATAGCTAAATAAAAGGTTAGCTGTTATTCTAAACCATCTTAATCCTCTCAACACCCCTCAGATGTGTCCTGGCTGGTACAACTAGACGTCTTTTTTAAAAATAATGTATTGCTTCTTTTCATCTACAAAAAGATCTGAATACTTCCTTCCCCACTACAACAAAGCCTAGCATCAGAGAATCTCTTTAATCCCACTCTGTGCTGCAGCAAATTAATGCCAGCCCTCGCTAATGATACAAACAGTTACATGCAGTGAAATAGTTAGACCTCATGTTATTGTTGTTGTCATATTATATACTAATGATGCTGACAAGACCATTTAGGCCTTTAGGCTACTGGACTCCCATTCAGTTCGACTGCCTGCAACAACAGCTAAAAATAAATAACTGAAATGTGACTTTCTGAGGAAAACCTCACAATTTGAGGATGTTATAACTACTTTTGTGCAGCTTCCATTATTTAGTCTGGCCCTTCTGTAAGAGTTCAGTTTATTTCTGAGCCTACTTAATCATGTTTTTCATCTCTGGGATCTGTCAACCTGCAATAATGGAAAGTTGTATCATTCAACAGATGGTAGCTCCAGATGTCTCACCTTTTCCCTCGTCTCTGCTGCACCACCCTTTATTTTCTCCCACCATTAATCCCACCTCCTCCATGGCTTACCTGTACACCAAAGTGTCGTCTGCCGTGCTGTTGTACTGAATTTGGTACATCCTGATGCCAGGGATGTGGCGCTCAGACGGCCAGCGGATCACAGCAGAGGACGAGGTGAGCTCTGTGACCATTACCCTCCTGTCCTGCTTGTCATAGCCTTTGGTATCGTTGCCAGATTTGGAGGAAGTGGTGATGTCCGAGAGTCCAGGGTCTTCACGCATGTGGCCTGTGTTGTTAACGAACAAGGGTAGGGGAATCATGTTGATCTCGACAGCAGCTGTGGCGATGCCTGCGGCATTGGATGCCACACAGTTAAAAGCCCCGCTGTCTTTCAGCGTGGTGATGAGAATATCAAGGGTCCCATTAGCATACAGGACGGTGCGGGAATTATTATGCACCAGCTTGCCATCTGGTGACCGCCAGTGAATATCTGGGTCCGGATCACCCACGGCTTTGCATTTAAGAGTCACACCTTGCCCTTCCATCACGTAGGCCTTAGTGGCAACATGTTTGGTGATCAGTGGGGGGTCACAGGTAAACTCCTCCTCTTGAATCGACCAGAAGTATTTGTCCATGAGGTGGTCTGGTGAAGCGCAGGTCTCCAAATCATCCTCTCTTGTCAGCCTGCGCAGCCACAGCAACTCGCAGTTGCAGTGAAGAGGGTTTCCGCCAAAACTGACAGCCAGCGTGGACGAGCTGGAGCCCTTGGCGTCGGACAGGACCTGGGCGTGCTGGAACAGGCTGTCTGGAGGCAGCTTCTGCAGCCTGTTAGAGGTCATGTCCAGGCGGACCAGCTTGGTGAGCATTGTAAAAGTTCCCGCTTCAATGTGGTCAATAAGGTTGTGGTCCAGGGTGAGAGTGTTAATGTTAGTCATTCTGGCTATAGCTTCCCACGGAAGGCTGCGTAGGTTGTTGTTGGAAAGATCCAAGTCCTCAATGGTGGAAACAAACTCGTCAAAGGAGGTGGGAGCCACTTGGTGGATTTGGTTGTTTCCGAGGATGAGGTGCCGGAGGTTGATGAGGCCTTTAAAGTGTTCACTTTTTATAAGACTGAGGCGGTTCCCATCCATGTGGAGTGCCCGCAGGGATCGCAGGCCCAGGAAGGCGTGGGGGACGATCTGGCTGATGGTGTTACGGGACAAGGTGAGGTGGACCAAACTGGTCATGTTGAAAAAGTCTTTCCTGCGGATGATGGTGATGAAATTGTCAGTGAGTCGCAGCTCGACAGTCTTGCGGTCGATGGTGGGGGGTACGAACAGCAAGCCAGTTTTGGCGCAGAGCAGAGTCAGAGTAGGGGAGAGGTGCTGGCAGATGCAGCGGCCGGGGCAGCTGTATCCCTTTACTAGAGCCGTACACAGCAGCACGCACAGAACCAATCGGTCCATTGTTGATTCGTTTTCAGGCTCCTGTATGAGACACACAGAAATAAGGGAGATGGTGAGAAAAAAAATACACAATGGGAGATCTTTGAATTAATAAATTGCATTATAGCGTATATGAGAGCCTGCTGCACACATCTAGGCTCTGACCAAGATTGCTGAGACAGCCAGCGAGGCATCAATCACAAAATGAAATGGAGCTTTGCTGAAATAATGGCACCTGGGATGATGAAAGGCTGCGCCAACGCTCTAAGAAGCCCATGTCTCTGCAGCCTTTTAATGGAAATAACACAATGTTTTTTGTGCCACCAGGATCCATCACTGGATCATATAATAGCTTAAATGGTCACAGTACAGTATCTATATTAGGCAATCATGCAGTACACATACCCCATCATATAAGAAAGCTTGTGTTTTGTTTTTTGTTTTTGCCGTGAATTTCACATCACAGGGTGGAGAATTATAATATCAAAAGGGCACTTGTCAAACAGAGCTTGATAATTTTCACAACCTTTCCGTTCTCTGCCTGTGCTCCTGTGATGAACTGCAAAATTAGACAGAATCTTGTCAGATAAATCAAAGGAACAATAAGTAAAGGTGAAAACAATGGAAACAAAGCTTGTTTGAGTCCATCTAAAGGGGCCTTTATTGGATGATTCTTGGATTTTCAGGATGTTCTGATTCTCCGATTACCATTTAGAGGTATTGATTTCAACCTCTGAAAGAACACGCCTGTGGTGACAGGGGAAAAAAGGGATCTTTGGTTGTAATAACTGTAAAAGACCCCAGTGGAACCTAAACAGCAATATACTGATTTCATATTGCGAGTTGTTCAAGCTTCTTTAGTATAAGTCTTGTTAATGCCTTAAGCTTAACTGCTGATGTGGGAGCCTGTTAATGCTTATTAAATACAGAGATGACAACTCCCTTTTTTCCTCTAGGTTTAAAGATTGACAGAAAGGTTGCTGTAGCCCAAGACTCCATCCAGTCCCGCAAGGTGACTCTTCTCCATTTTCAGACTGTCAATCAGCAATGTCTCTTTTTAAAGGGTTCAACATGATTATTCAGACTGATTCAGGCAGAGCTGGTTGTGGATTTTAAACACAAATATCGTCTCTTTTTCAGTATTTGTGTTACCTTATCCAATTTGTCATGACTAATTTTAGTGCTCCTTTATCTGTATTCCACCATGTTGAGGTGTTGCTGACGTCTTTAACATGGCTCATTTTGTCGCCCTTTGTGCCCAAAGCAAAAGCATCTGATATGCACATCACCAACAGCTATAAACCTAATTTGATTTTAAAAAAACTCCTGCGGCAAGATTCATGCAATATCTTAAATGCCATGTGCCGAATTTCATTTAAGAAATTAAATATAGAGTAGACCAGTTCTCTTCCTCCATTTATGAAGATATACCTTATTCATACTGTAGGCTTTTCATAAACACTCCTCTCACTCAATCTCTTGAACTTAACCGACCTGATTTTATTATACACTACTTGTTATGCCTGTTCATAATGCTGAAAGACGCCACAAGTGCATTGCTGTCATTTTACATCGACCCGTGGTACATGTGCCAGACCAATATTTTACATTTTCAGTTGCTTTTCTTTCCCTCCTTTACACACAAACACACACACATACACACACACTGCTGCCTGGATGGCAAATGCCTTACAGACATCAGGGCTTGTTGTTAGCTATGAAATGCTGCTGTCCAATCAGAGCTCTCATTTACATCTGGATTCATATGATGTCTGAAGAGTCGAAGCATGAGCTCATGAGTGGTGGGAGAGTTTATCCAATAGGGACGATTGAATCTATTCAATATCCACAGCACTGATTTTGCTATTTGCTATATTTATCTTGACCATTGGGCTGTTTTTAAGGAGGAACGTTGATCTCGAACCTTTGCATGATTTTGGTTTGCTCTTTCCTCTCATGCAGTTCTGGCTCTGCAGGCTGAGTTTTAACTTCTAGCTCCAAGTTGGAGCCACTGGAATACAACATGCATGCAGTTATTCACACAACCAGTCCCAAATATATTAAGGTTAAACTACCACTTTGGGAAAAAACCCACACCGAGTGGTATACTGTGTAAAAAAAAAACAAAAACAAATTGCAACACATTATTTTTTAGTGACTGTCTCATCTAATTTAATTATCTATTCTTTTTTTTTTCTCCAAGACCTCGGGAAAGCTAACATGAAACAGTAGGTGACAACACTGCACATTACACTCTGCTCACCATATTTTTTTGCATTAGATAATTGTTGTTGTTTGCTAAATTCCAACAGAGATGCAACCTTGCTTGATTGTGTTAGTATTCACGCGCTAACTAGGACACAAAGCTCATGGTTTCTCAGAGGACCATCTGTGCCAGAGCATTTCCTGCCACACCGTTGAGGATGCTCTATTGATCTTTCAGCTTCTCAGGGAGGAGGGGGGGGGACTTTGTTGCCACGGCAACTCTGGTGTGGAATATAGGTCTTTGAATTGCATTAAGACGGAGCTGAGCTGCTTGAAAAGCATGGCTTCAATCTTAATGGGTGAAAAAAAAGTAAGAGGGGACGTGAATAGATGTTCGAATGGCCAAATGATTTAAATGAAAAGGGCAGCTCCACCTCAACATTTAGTTTATAGCTTTATATGAGAGCAGGCCACTTAATCGATACGGAGACAGCAGGAGAGTGCAAGAGGTGAATTGGAGTTTAAGTTTGTTCTTGTGGCCAACAATGCTGGAGCACGAGCTTTTTACAGAGATGACCTTGTTCACATTTGGTCATATTAAAAAATGACAGTAAATCAGTCAAAAGTAATGATTGGCTAAAGAACTAAAATTTTAACAATACACTGATCAAGTTTCAACAGCAGGTCCTTTTTTAATTTTGTTGTTGTCTCACAGCTTGAAGAAAAACTGCTCTTAATTTTGGTGCTAAATGGCTTTTATACTTCTGCATTACACGTCAGACAGACCCAGTATGAGGCTGTGGCTCTGCACATACACATGACCGCATTCATTTCACTGATGTTCAGTGGGTGGCTATCAGTTATATTCTGGGCAATTATTGATTACTGGGCCTTTCTGTCTTTGCTCCATGCCAGTTTGTCAGGCTTCCAGTTTGGACTCTCTCTATTGCCTTACTGCAGAATTTACAAGAAACTTGGCAGAGGAACTTAACCTTCTCGAATTTCCTCAGGAAGTATGGTCATTTCATCCATGCACACATGAATGCTTGTTGCACGGGCCAAGAGAACACAAACATATGGACTGGTGAAAGATACTGCTCACAGATTTTAATAAACTTTTACTGGAAGGTTGAATGTAGTTGATGAAGTAGTTAATGTTTGCGTGACAGAAAACATGCTGACACCTAAAATCTTTTTATGAGCTCTTTCTGGGATATAGTCTGTTATTAAACTTAAAAAATAACAAATGATCAAAACTAAGATTAAAACTGGTGGCTTAGTTTGCTAAATGCAAACTAAGCCACCTTTAAATTTTGGACTTGAAAAAAAATGTGTATGTTTTTGGTATTTCATCATTATTAATGTTTTCCTCATGCAGTTAATTGTTGCTATGCTCCACCCCGTCTGAAAAGCATTGTTTTAATCTTCACTCTCTTTAGGCCTTGTTTTTAAACAAATGATGTTCAAAATGGCCGCTTCTTTCTTAGGTTTGGATGACAGTCAGTATGAAAGATGGTACTAAGAACTTTCCTTCAGTTCTTTGGTAAGTCTTAAGCAAGGTCTGGCTTAACTAATCCAAAATCCTCCAATCAATCTGCCAGCCAAAGAGATTTGTGAATCAATACATGGATCCTTTTTTCGCTTCTCTTTTTCTTGCTGGTCCCTTAACTTGCAATAAATTGTGAAATAGCATATTCTCGTGACCACTGTGAAATGTGCCGCTTATCTATTGTTTTGAACAATTAGCAGCTTTACTTCAAACTTTTATCCGTTTTAATTTCTAGCAAATACTTTGATTTCCACCTTATGTCAGATTTAGTCATTGTGTATTGTGTCTTATTGTTAGTGTCAAGTGTGTGACGCTCTTTGATTTATATTCATCGTAATCTGGAAGGGTCAAAATGAAGTGTGGGAAGTATGGCAAATAAACGTTATTATGTGTGGTGTGTTTGAATTCTTTCTTGCCATTTATGCTTTGAATGTTTAATGTAAAGAACTTGTGTTGAGACTGATAATGAGCTGTATAAATAAACTTACCTTGCCTTATTTTTCCTTAACAAGCTCTGCTGATTTAGTCATATAAGGTTTTTTCCATCATGTTTGACTCTTTTCTGCCTCTATATTACAGCTTAACATGTACAGCAGCTAAAATCCAGTGAATACAGGATGAAAGCTTAGTAACTGCCTCTATGAGCGGCCATGACTAATGACTCATCTGTATTAAAGGTGTGTTTGAGTGGGTGGAAAAAACAAGCATAGATAAAATAACTTCATCTACATGGTGGAGGGAAAACAAGCTGCTATGTTTAAGGTGGTGACGACGATGACAGTTGTGTAAGGAAATAATTAAGCATCAGAATGACAGATGCCTCCATTAGGTTCTTAAGTTATTATTAAATGCTTATATGTTGCTTTGAGAGTTTGAGAGGGGTTGGTATGGTGCTTTTTTCTGTAAGTACATATCTAAGTTTTCATACCTGCCTTTCAGATGGATTTATTTTGAAGCAATTTAAAGAAAAATTATCGTTTGGGGGTTTTCACTGATGGGATCAGATGGGATTGATCTTTCACTTTGAGTTACTGATGAATCTTTTAAGTCTTTTATCATTTTGTCCAACAGTCTCTTTATGGCTGGGTAAAACCGTGTAAGAGATATCCTTTAACCATTTGTGGATAAGCTTTACCCCTCTGGGGTAACATATGCTTTGAAATGTCTAAGTTGAGTTTAGGCTGCAAATTTCATTCACTTTCCAGCAGCTATGTGTTGAAACTGTCAGCCAAAAAACTATACATTCAACTTTCTGTTCTAAACCGCAGATTGTCATCGGTTCAGTGCCAGGGTTTTTCTAAATTACAACACAGTTAAATAAAACATAACCTCAACAAACAAACTTCAAACATAATGGAGCACAGAACCGCATAGGGTAATATAAAATGCATAATCTTCAAACAAATATTAACAAGCTTTGTTATTAAATCGCCTAATGTCTGATCCTGAATACATATATCAGTGCTACCATTCAAATAATATAAAAAATTGCCCTAATCATATTTAAAAACAAGCATATTTATACAAAAGGTATGTAGATATGAGCGGATTAAAACATCTCCAGCTACCAACACATTTTCACAGGAGAATACATTCAGAATAATAGTTGCATATTTATTCATCCATGCACACACACAGACAAGCATACAAAACAACAACAAAATGAGTTATCAAGGGGACAGAACAAAGAGAAGAACAAATGAAATGCTTCATGTGCCATCTTCTGCTGGGTTTTCTGGCTTAAAAAAGTTCTAAAGAACATGTGTGTGAGCAAAAAAAAAACACTGCTGCATAAAAATGCTCTTTATGGTTCACAAAATCACAACAGGGATTCTGCTAAATCGCAAAAGCAGGTATATTCTTAAGACAGTGAGCTACTTATTTAAAAATACCTTTAAAAAGAGCTGAGGGTGTTATAAAGAACGCAGCAGGAGTCAAATAAAGACTGAGAGTTACTGTCTCAAAACAACTTGTTCTAGTTGTGACTTTGAAGCTCCTTCCTGCTGCATCCAAGGCAGGGAGAGAGGTGCATCTTTGAAACTTTGAGGAATTTTGTGAAAACGTATGAACTTAGCTGTCAACATTTATCCAAACATCCACAGGAAGAAAAGTTGGACTTTTCACCCAATCTTTGAAAAACATGTATAATAGGCCCACGATAATAATACTGTTGGAAATTTTATCTACAAATCTACAGCAGAGAAATGAGTCAGTAACCAAACACTTGGGTCTGCCAGGTCTAACCGGCATCTTCCCCCACCATCTGAGCTAACTCACCACCAGGTGGTGATCAGTTGACAGCTCCGCCCCTCTCTTCACCCAAGTGTCCAGGACATGCGGCCGCAGATCTGACGATACAATTACAAAGTCAATCATGGAACTGTGGCCTAGAGTGTCCTGGTGCCAGGTGCACATATGGACACTCTTGTGCGTGAACAAAGTGTTCGTTATGGACAATCCATGACGAGCACAGAAGTCCAACAACGAAACACCACTCGGATTCAGATCAGGGGGGTCGTTCCTCCCAATCACTCCCTTACAGGTCTCACTATCGTTGCCCATGTGAGCATTGAAGCTTCCTGTCTGCTGGCATTAGCGTATGTGCATCCTCCAAATGTTTATACTTGCTTATTCTAAACAGGCAAGTCTTGAGCTTGTCCCAGCAACTATTAGGTGGGAGGCAGGGTACAGCATCCTCATCACAGAGAGACAAACAACCACTCACGATGGAAGAATCTAGAAATACTAATCAACCTAACATGCATGTTTTTATACTGTGGGAGGAAGAGTACCCAGAGAGAACCTACACATGCACAGGGAGAACATGCAAACTCAATACTTTATTAGTCCCAAAGGGACATTTCACTGAAGAGAAACACAATGAGACTGGAATAGAAGGTAAGTCAAAGTTAGAAGTAGCTTAATCAAATAAAAATTTAATTATAGAGTAAAGACATCAATTTCGTTAATGCAATTCAGTCGGTTCAGTTTATTAAAAACAAAGACACACACACACAAACACAAAACAGACATCTACAAGTGTACATCTGTGAGTCAGATGCAAGAAGACAGCCATACGAATGCCTCCTCCTTCCTACAGTACGAGGCACCACTAACCGCCATACTGCGCTACGGTGCCCACAGTTTGTTGCTCCATTCAACCAACTCTTCTTCCTTCATATGATGACTTTGTGGGTTGTTAAACTAAAGACTAGCTCAAGACTAAAGACAATTGCTCTGATAAAGAGATGCAAACACAAAGCATATTTCCCCTGTTCTGCTTGTCAGAGTGTTACTTACAGGGTGAAGGGATTAAATTGTTTAAACAAACAACAGACTTGACTTCTTAAGTTGGAGGAATTGTTGTACAAATAGTGGATTGCCCATCAATCCCAATGTTTTCCTTTCACTCTGGTGGAATTGTTTTGCCATAGGCTCCATGACGCTAACTCCTAAAACCGGTTTGCATTGTAGCATTCATTGCTAAATGAATACATTTAGAAAAGGTTCATGATTTCAAAAGAGACTACCGTCACATTATTTAATATTAGATTTAATATTAAGTGTAGAAGTTAAAATCTTATTTAACTTTAAAGCCGGTCCACAGAAGCTTCATTGAAAACAGTTTGGAATGAAATCTATGTGCAAGAGTTTCCGGGTTGGTTTTAGGAAAAGTGTGGTGTATCCTTCCAGTGTCTTTGTTTGCTAAATGTTGGCTGTATGTTGTTGACAGCTGTGTTGTGTCTGTAGTCACCCGGTGAGGTATGCAGTGAGCTGTGGCCAGGTCAGTGTGCCTTGGCCTCAGCGCAGCAAGCTTACCCTCATCGCTGGCTACCGTAATGCCAGCAGACAAGAAGCAGTTGTTGGATCCCATCGGGTGATCAGCGGTTTGGGCTGATGACCCGCTCTGTGAAGCTGAAGGGGATGAGTGGATCTCTCCCATCCTCCCCCTCACCCCTCATATTCCCTCTCTTCCAAAGGCCACAGTGGTTCCTCTGGGGTTTTTTTGTTGCATGATGGGATGTATTCAGCTGTTCAATTCCGCTGGTTTGGAGGAATGCTGCGGGTGTACAACCCCCCCCCCCAAGGGTTGGTCAGTGGAGCGAGGAGGGATATCAAAGCTCCGTCGAGGAGGGGGCGGGTCCAGAGCTGAGAGGGTCATGTCTCATTGGGCAGAGCAGGGGGCCACTGAGCCTGTCACATGGCTGATGGCTGATTTACCACTTCACTGGAGAGGTGAGGCCTCATAGGCCACATCTCCTTGCCCACTATACACACACACACACACACACACACACACACACCT
>JAVQJG010034479.1:0-11967 GCA_036024015.1 Craterocephalus amniculus
TCTTGCTGGAATGACCTGTAAACAACCCTGGCATGAATGCAACTCCTGCTGTGAATGAAACGTGCAGGAATGCAAAGCGGGACTAGGAGTAAAGTATTATAATAAAAATTATTTCACACTTCTCACACAAAACTAGAATAATCAGAATGAAGTCGGATCCTTCTCACATAGATCTATCCACTTATTCAGTCAGCGATATCATGCACATTAGTCCAAGTTACAGTTCACTCTCAGAACTTCCAACAATCTTGTCCATTTCCACAGAAAAACATCTGTTCTTCCATTAATATATTCTAGCTGTAGTAAACTTCCATCAATGGGCATGGTTGCATGTTTTTTTTTATTCTGAATAAAAAAATCTGATTTAATTAATTATGAATAAAAATCTTCTCCTTCGGGTTTACATGGAAATATTAATACCAAACGAAGGTTAACATGGACAACACGTTTTCTTAATTCTGCTTTAAAGCCAGCGGTTGGGAAGGGTTCTGATTGGTTGGATGGTGAAAATGACGTACCATACTTACATACGTCTACCGAAATTTTAAAACTGCTTTGTTTCTTTTCATCAACAATATGAAAAAACGTCGTAATAAGAACCATTTTCGCTTGATTTGGATTCTATTTATGAAGCAGCGGCTAGTCGCGTGTATGCTAGCGTATTGTCTATTCCAAATGAAGAAAAAAAACATAACTATGTCCATTGATATCCCCAACATCATCTTGTATTACATACTTAAACAGAGTACAACAAGATTTTCTTCACCATGCAAGTTATCTGTGCTCACATATTTCACTGAGAAATATAGAACTTTGATATAAAGTACTCTCTACAATTCAGAAAAAACTTTCCAGTAGATGATATTCTTCTGTAAAGTTCACGTTTAACTTTTAAATAACTCTCATTTTAGAAAAAAATTCTTGGGAAAAATATCTCTAGTTTTTAACAACATTTTGCATCAGTTCACAATTCACACATACATTATACATTACCAATAAAATTAGATCTACAAAATTACAAAACATTTAATCCCAGGTTTCTGGAACAGAAGAAGACAGTTTTTAAACTTTATGATTAAAGTAACTTCTAAAGCACTTTAAAGCAAATAGACATGTACATTCCCACGTGTGTAGTATTCCTGACCAACTGAACTGACCTGAACTGACTTACTTCATAAAGCAAACTAGAGTCAGAGCTATAAAATAAGAAAGATTTTTATATTTAAAGGAGCTAAAAGCGAAATCTTTCGCCATTAGGTGGCGTACTGTTGAGCTATCTCAAAGCAAAACAAAGCCTGTGTCAATCAATGCCTCTCTACCTCTCCCCCAACCGAAAAACCACGCCCCTCTTTTTTTTTTTTTTTAAAAAGGAAAAACTCCTCTTGCCTCGTACAGTTATACTTTATATATTAATTGTAAACAGAGAGCATGTTTGAAATTATGTAGGCCTAAAAACAGTATAATTATATATTTTCTAAAACTAATGCAAATAGGCTATGACTAGTTCATGATGGGGAGTGCTTGTGCAATACAACATGAGCTCAGCTAAGAACCGCAGCTTATTCTAATAATTCATCGTTATGATCCAAAATAAAATTTTTTTACAGCAAGCCATTTTTATTTTGATGCAGCTTCTTAGAGCAGCAGCAGCCTGTCTGCAGCGGCAGGTAGCAGCGAGTGGCTACCGTCTGTGGAAGAGGAAAAATGAGACGTGGACGAGGTGGAGTCTGCTCCGTGAGTCACGTACCAGAAGAAGAGCAAACTGGAGTCCTTTTCCGTCTCGCCGCTCTCTCCACCTCGAGAATGCCAGACCGATATCAATCCGCGTTTTGTCCCTTTCTCTGTCAGACAACGTTTTTATTGTGACCGTTATTTACTTAGAGGTAGCCTAATATTGCCTCCTTGTCGTCTTCGGTCGGACGTTCCCCATTTCTACAGCCGTGAGCCTCTGTCATCTTGAGTGCTGGCGCTGGGCCGTAACTCCGCCCTGTATAAACTCCTAATAAACTCTTAATAAGGACGGGGGCGCGTGTTCGTACATGCACGCGCAACCGGGCCGGCTAGTAAACACAGAGCTTGAGATCAACACACAGAGGCGATGTGTGCTGTCATGCTATACTCCAGATGAAAATACACACCCAGTTCTTCACAAAACTTTTTTTTAATTCCTTCAGTGTGAAAACAATGAATTTCGCTTTTAGCTCCTTTAAGATATTTTACTGGTTTAATGCCATTTATTACTATTATGTGTAATAATAATTTTATATTGATATGCAATTCAATTATTTTGTCATTTTAAAAATAGATATTTAAAACTCAAACCTTATCCTGCAAAGGTAAAATAAAGTATCAGTATTGATGAAAAAGTCTCTGGTATCGTATTGTGATGAACAATTTAGGAATCACTCATCCCTACTGTGTAGATCCCATCACAACAATTTTGCTGGCCTTAGTATTTCCTGCATTTTATTTTGTTCCATGTTTTTAGAGTAAGTGTTCAAAGACATATACTGTACATTTATGAGAATACTGCCTCAGCTTGTCATTCAGCTCTGCAGAAGCCTGGTAACGAGCCGTTCATTTGATACAGGTGTGTTGGAGAAGGGTTGCATCTTCAAGTTGCAGGATAGTAGATCTCAAGGACGGGACTTGAGTACCCCTGTTCTATATTATGTCTGAACCTTTCTACAGAAAGAGTAAAGGGACAAAACCCACTGCTTTACTGCAAGAATTCTCACCATCATAGGATTGTGATGTGTGATGCCACTGATTTTCTTATCGATCTGATACCAAGTAAATGTGAGCCAGTTTCAGTGATACCAATCCAATACCAATACACTGTACAAAAACTGTGTAGAATCACTTTCCAAGCAGCTGACACAAAGTGGTAAGTTAATTTGCTTACATGTTTATAGAATACTTTGACATGAAAACTTAAATTTTCAGTAAAATGCTAAATATAAATGAAACAATGATTGTGAATCAACACCTATTAAAATATTCAGTTAACCATTAGTCTGAAAAAATCCATCAAGCCCTTTATATTTATTTCAATCCACACAATGACTGTTTTACTGAATATTTAATGACAGCAGCCTCTCCAGCATACAGTCTTTTCTCTCTAAATCTAGTCCTGTTGAACTGATGTGAGCTGATCTCAGGGATACATTTCACTCCAGGATGAATTTTTGTAATTTACTCATTGCAAAACTGTTTTTAATGTAATATAACAAAACAGAATGCCTAATTTCACATATGAAGAATTTGTTACTTTCCACTGTATTCCAGCTCAGTATAAATAAACTATATATTTACCCTAAATTACAATAATACTAATATTCTAGCATGAAATTCAGTTCTAGAACAACAAAAAACTGGTATGAGAGACATTGTATTTTAGTATTGATCTGCGCATCACCATTGTTGCAGTATAGTCATGATGCAGCACACAATGATGCATCATAGAATTAAATGGAGTTGTTGAATGGATAAACGTAATCGAAACATGAGACCACTGCAGACACGGCCCTCGTGTTTTAATTATCTGTTGTGACAAAACTCCATTCAGCAGAAACAATGATGAAGAGACATGAAATTGAAGCAAGTGTTGTACAGACAGATACATGCTGTTTAAAAAAATATTTTCTGTATTATTTCAGTTTTTCTTGTATTTTTGAGTACTTTGAAAAACCATATCATAGAAAATACTAATTTACATTTTCGAACATAATGAAGTTTTTTTTAACAACAAAGTTATTATTTTGTCACAGCAGTGAACCAAATCCTCCAAAAAACAACAACTCATAAACAAAATCATGATAATTTTCAGTAAACCACAAATAATAAAACATATGAATGTAAAAGTTTCAGGAACTTCCAGCTGCAAACAAGTTTGACTCTTTCTTCTGTTGGGGTTTCTTTTTGTTTCCTGGAAGTTTTAGATATGTGAAACTTCCTCACTTCTGGCAAAGTTAAGATTATGTGACAGTGTGAGGTCTATAAGCTGAGTTATAAAAAAAACAAAACAAAAGTATCCTGAAGGTTAGAAACTCTTCCACCAGGCTTATTGTTCAGGAATCAGGTTAGCATTCAACACCTTTGGCATCATTTTCCATCTATCACCTATCCTGTAGATGAAGCGGCAGGCGGTGGAGCTTAGACCCGGCATGTGGGAAGAGTTGAGGACATTTACCCCCCCTGAGGGTTTAGAATTAACCAAACACACAGTACCTTACAAAGCTGGAGCTCCCAGTAAAACCCTTTGCTGGAGAACATGCAAGTTCATAGTTTGCAAATATCGCCATAAAAAAGCCAGCTAGCAAATTTAAAGTCAGAGATAACTTAGTGAGAAGCATCACCAGCATTTTCTAATTACATCAATAGGTCTAACGAACAAAAACTTTTTGATTAACCATTTTGATTAACCATGTTCTGCCCCAGTTACCACACAGTGTGAAATGGGATGATATCTAAATGTATGGCGAGAATTGACTGACTGTCAGAAATTGACCCCTGAACTAAACTACAAATGGGAAAAACATTTTAAAAAACAATTAATAATAACAAATAGCAATGCTATTTGCCATGAATTGACTTGTATGAAAGCTGACTGATGAAACAGATTGGCTCAAACTGACTGTGAAGTCAACGTAATGACATTGTCTTGAATTGGCATTATACAAATAAATTGCATCAAGACACAGAAATATTTGTTCTTTTCTCAATTCATGTTTAGAAATCCTGTGATGTTCACTTTTCCTCTTCTAACCTTTTTTAGTTTTTCATCCCTATTTATTAGTTCAGGGGTTCCCAACCTGTGGTTCCTGACCCTCAAAGAGGGTCACCAAAGAAAGTAACATTTATAAAGTTTGATTGTACGAAGCTTAAGTTAGTGTCAAAATTAAGGCCGTGTCAAAGCAGATGCGAGTTGAGATGCATCTGCTCGAACTTTTATCATATGGATGTTTAGTTCACATGGAACTGGTGTTTTAGAAGCTTGCATACGTTTTTTTAAATGAAGGTTCTCGTGTCAACCTGGATTTTTCTACATTTTATGTCTGAGAAATGTCACAGTGCAGATGATTTGTTCCTAATCCAAAGACAAAAGTAAGGTGATATGTTGATTGCAAACTTTGATGTGTCAGAGGTCAGGAAAGGGCTCAGAATAAATCATTTGTGGGGAAAATCGCACTAATAAAGCTCTGTTTACACCAGGAGGTACCAGGCAGGATGTGGCAGGTTGGTTTAGTAAATCCTCTCTGTTTCCACAGCCAGCTGTACCCTAACCTGGTAGCTGGTGTATTATCCAAGCGGCAGTTGGCGCTTGGATAATACACCAGCGCAATGTGAAAAGCGCAATGTTGTAGTTTTACAACGTCGTCCTTGGATTACATAACGGCCTTGACAGAAACAAATGGGGAGAGGGGTGGACATCGATCAGTTTTGCTTCTTTCTTCTTGGCATGTGGCTTTAAACAACTAATCATCGTAAATTGAACATGGCTTGTTGCTACTTTGTTCTTATTGCAAAGTTGCATGGACCAATACCGAGCCAGGGCGTTTGGTGTAAATGTCAAATTATGAAACAAATTGTTATATGCATGAAGGGGACCTTCAAAGAAAATAGGCTGAGACGCACTATTTTAGTTAACAGCAAAAATAATACATTTTCTTCAGAAGACTCTTATTAAAATAATGAAGATAATAATAAAAAAATGATAATAATAACTTTTTATATATATACTATATATATATTTTATTTGTCAACGCATTTCAAGGCTCTCAAAGACACTTTACAACATTAGGATTACACTAAAATCCAAATATGCAAAGAATAAAATAAAGATTATACAAAAACTGAACACATGGCAGGGTAAGTTTGCAATGATTACAATTGATATGTTGTTTTGAACAGAAACGTTTAAATAGAGAAGAAAAGCTTTGGGATGACTAGCTTGCTAATGTACATTTATAGTAGGTCATAGAAAGACTTAGATATGTCTAAATTCATAGCACATAATTTTTTTAAAATGTACTTTGTTAGTTTTCTGCTGGACAGATGATGAATTACTCATTTATATTTATGTAGCATTTTTACATCTGTATGCATCACTGAGGTCAGTAGACAGGCAGCATGGAAGCTTACAAATGCTTTAGGATCTATTCTGGACGGGCTTTTTACTCTCTTTTCTTTTAAGTTGATTGTGTCCATGATTTAGCATGACAGGTGTTATACTTATCTGGCAGGAATACACTTACGCTATATTTAGATGTATCTGGCTAATGCTCCATAAAATAGTTTAGCTCTTTGCATCTTTCAAGACCCCATAAGCCATTTCTTTGAGACCGTTTTTTAATCGTCCATGTTTAAATGTTAATTGCACACGCCTCACCCAAACACATTCTTTTTTTTTTCAATTGTCAGGGGCTTTTTGTTAGAGAAATATGTTACTAATGGCTTATAAATTAATAAAAAGCCAAACTGAATTAGACTTTCATGCAAGGTGATTGTAAAGAGCTTGAAAGCCCAAACATTTTATTCAGATTTCAGAATTTTCTGGCCGAGTGAGTTTCTCTTTACTGCCGCCTATAATGCATCCTTTGTCATCATCTCTCAGCAATGATTTAGCCTGTGGGATGCTCTTGGTGTAATTTACTTACCCATGCAGAGCCATTAATTTTCTATTATTGCGAAAAGATGATTCGTGTTTTGGAGGCTGTCTTGATTATTTATTTAGATACACAGCAGGGAAACATGAGGCTGTGGCTAATGGAATATAAAGTCACAGGCCTCATTCCTATTCTGACATTTAACTACAGAAGCGGCACATGTGTTAATGTGTCCTCCCCAAGCACCTTAATTCAACTTGAAATTCCTAATGGAACTTGCTATCTGCACTGGGCCTCTGAGACGGTGTGGGGTGAGGGAGGGGGGACGCCAACTTAACACATAAATTCACTTGTCTGAGTCTTGGTTGTGTGTCTAGCGACTTAAATGCTCCACTGCCTGTATGTCTAGAGGGAAATGACATTAGATAGTAACATTTTCACATGCACTGTTGCCTCCTGCCTCTTTTTTAATACAGTGACATGATCTTGGCTTTGCTGAATCACAGCAGTTCTTATTTCAGAGGTGGAAAATACTTGAAGGATGAGGAAGCTTTCAATCTTTGGGAAATGTATTTTATTTTTCTTGAAAAATCTCTTTATAGAAAGGAGCAAAAGCCAGGGATGGTTACAACCTTTGTAAATAATTGATAAATAATTTATTTATGGTCCGTTGATCAGTTATAATCCCATTTGGGAGCCATATTTTAAATCTATCTGCTGATGACAATGCAGTAATAATGATAGTTAACCCTTTAAGTTATTATCTTGGTTCAGCTTTTTCTTTTTTTTTTTTTGTTATATATCTATATTTTTGTCATACATGTTTGATAATTCAATTCTATAAAGTTGAACTGAATTGAATTATATATCTATATTTTTGTCATACATGTTTGCAGGTAAAAAAGAAAACAATGCATTTCCTCTTACCTGACTTACCTTAACATGTCTCAAAAACTGGAAAGCACAACTAACTTGGCCAAATTGTGATTATCTGTTCCTAGACAAAACGCGCTGATGGACACATCTTAACTTTTAAAACTTTACAATGGGCTGTTTGGGGGAAAGCCTGTGTTGATTTTCAGACTTTTCCTCACTGGCTAACAGGCATCAGTACAAATGTGACATGAGCTGATTTCTGCACAAACAATTAATTAACTATGTTGAAACTTTTTGATCAGTCAAAGTTAACTGTTTTACTAATGTGCAGAGTATAAATGTTTCCTCTTTGTGCATGCACAGACGTATGGTAAGCTAAACAGAGCTGGTTATACATTGTTAATGGGACTGAACGGAGAAAGGACATCTGGATCTTTTGTGGTTCATTTATGTCATCCGAGCCTATGCTGTTGGTTATATGAAAGTGCCTTTAGTCCCACTTTAGACATAATCTGACAGTATCTGAACGATCCTGGATTTACACGGTTTTATATAGAAGCATTCATTACTGTAGGGATGGTTTTCATTGGTGCATAATGAATAAATATGTTTAGTCTGATATTTTAAAGCGACAAGGAGTTTTATAATGCTGTGTAAACTCTGTATTTTCATTTAACTTAATCATGATCAAATTGATGGATGCAACAACATATTTGGCCTGACTACTTTCTAGGGATGCCTTTTAAACCAGAGTACTGAAATAATTGTCTTTAACAAGGGGAAAAAACAAAAATACCACATCTACTCCTGACTAAAATCTGGTACCTTTACCTTTGACAGAATTTTATTCAATACATTTTGTGTTTAACTTAATTTAATCCTAACAAACACTCTTTGATCATCTGTCACTCTTTATTGTGTGACAATAAAAAAAAATTTCCTACATAAATCAGAGATTAAGAGATGATAATTTCCAAACGGTTAATTTCTAGTAACAATATACAGACATAAAATGTGCATGGAAGTATGCGGCAAGGCAAGACAAGTTTATTAGTGTGGCACATTTCAGGTTCAGGACATCTAAGGGTGGCAAGGTATGCCAACATTTGACACAAACGGGCCTTAACAACATGAATCTGTGATTTACACTGAATATACAGGGTGCTTATTTTTAGAAAAATTAAAGTTGTAGTCACACCATTTTTAAGTTTTTTTTTACTGATAATTCAGCCGCTCTCTGTTTTGCAAATAGAAGATTTGCTAAACTGCTTAACTCCAAATCTTAGCATGATGTTAAGATGTGGTTTGCTCTGAAAAAAGAGAGCGCTCCATCATATCTGTTACCTGTACACAGCCGGACAGGGACAGAGAGGACAGAAACATCTGCTGAGGATGTTAGTCTGAAGGATTTAACAGAAAGTCTGACCCTCAGAAATGTGGATATTCTGCTGTATTATTGCTGTACCAGCTAAGATGATGTTAGCCTGTCCATTAGAGCAGACATGGAGATCCAGACAGAGAAGGTGAAGCAGATGTTTGGAGAAACAGCAAACAGATCCAGAGAAAGAAGAAACAACTCCTTCCACTAGAGGGTCAGGCTTAGGGAAACAAAACCACGGGAGCAGACAGGTGAGGCTGAGCATTTCATCCTTTGTGCTCATTATTCTGTAGATGGAATGAGGATGAAGACAGCAGATACGTTTGGAGTTTATAAGAGTAAATAAAGAGTTTGGACCTTTTGAATATTATATTTTGTCAGATTTCTGAGATTTGTTGTATTCTACATGACGGTAGAACAGAGTAAAACCATATCCTGGTTGAGTCAGCCCCCTCCCCACACCCCCCACTCTTTACATCCTAGAGACGGCCCTGCTTACAGCTGAGTCTGAGTCAGAACTAGGAACGGTGGTTCCCCACTTATGGTAGAGAGGACAGGAAACAGGGGTCAACAAGCACCAAACGAATAACATGAATGCCTGCTAATAAGATAAACACATATCAGCAAAGCGTTGATAAAATGATTTGTAAAGCACTAAGTTATAAGCGCTCTACTTTATGAAAAGAATGAACTGTAAGATGTGAGTTGTGTTGTTACAGGAACAAGAAAGTAAAGTAAAATGCTGCTGCACGTAGATAAAAGTGCTGAACGGCCAGAAAGGTTTGCATGATGCATTGGCTGTGAATCAGAGCCTTCACACCCACTTGTTTTTACAATTAATGACAGCGTCTCATCTGAATGACTTCCATGCAGTGAAGTGCTATGACTCTTGCCTTTTTGGCTTTTCTCCAGTGACGGGGCCAGATCAGTCACCCTCCTTCACTGTAAAGGACATGTAATGTTTACACATCCAGCCGACTCAGTCTTTCTCCACTTTTGGTTTGTTGTACAACCTGCAGCCATCACGCTCCAAAGTAAAAATTCTAATCCTAATTCACTTCAAGGGTGAGGGTAGTTAATAACCAGCGTCTTCTAGAATAAAGCCAGTAGAAAATGATCTCATAAAAGATGCGGCTGATTGACACAAATGTAATCTTAGTAAAAATGTGGTGCAGGCCGGCAGATAATTAAAGAGACAAAGCAGAGAGGACATGGCTATTAGCAGGTTAATTAGGCAATAATGAAAGAGATTCCTCAGGTTACTGTTGGCTTTGCTTTAATATGATTCCTCGCCAAACGATGTCGGCTGGGTGTTAAACTGAATCCTTCCACATTAATACAGAGCGGCATACCTTCAGCTAAATTATTGCCAGAAGACTTCACCTGCTCTGCACTGCCACAAATGGAGAAATCAGAAAAGAGTCTATTTGGTGGCTGTCCACTCTGATTAGTCTGATGGAGCTTACGAAGCTTTTAGTGGGGATATTTGCGAATTTAGCAGGTGGTGCATATCATTTATGGACCTCCTTATTAAAGAGATTGAAGTGTTTCATTTAATGAGTAATTCATTTGCAGCTACTTTTTGACCCACTTCCACAGAAGTAGATGGAAGCTGTCAAGCTTTTTTTTATATATATATAAAAAAGAAAGATAAAAAAATAAAGGACACTTACAAATGTCTTTCACAACTTCCACTTACACATATATTCTCTTTTATCAGTACAACGATTGAGTATTTGCACCGTGTATATGCAGAAACGTCCTCTGCAGATGTTAGCAGTCAGAGGACTCGTCAGGTCAAAGGTCACTGGCCAGCCTCATTTTCCTCAAGCTAAAGTGAAAGCCAAATCATACTCTGCAGCCACCCCCCTCTAATTGACTTACAAATGCAGCAATGCTTTAGGTGTCAAGTAAGTCACAGCATGAACTGGGCTGTAAAGTCAATATGACTTTCTTAGAGCTTTGGTCTCCACTGACAAGCCCCTACTTGCACTTTTGACCTCACATAACTGGATCCACTGTCCAGAGACCGCTCCCCGCTTCCCCTCAATCCCCTTTCTTCGTTCCTCCTTCCCTTACTCTGTCATTATCCCACCTCTCAATGATCATGTCACCCTCTCATTCCAAATCCCGGAAGAGTGCAGGCAGCCAGGAAATTCGACATTGTTGCTTCCCTTTTTAGGAGTCTATCGGTAAACCTTGCTAATCCGTAAAGCCAACCTTGGATTTGAGATGCTGAGTCTGAGGGGAAAGTAATTGGGTTGTTGCTAATAATTGGATTTTCTGCGGCTTGGGTGAAAGAAAAAAAAAATAAGGAGAAATCAAAAAACATAACCAGTGTCCTGGCAAGAGTAAGCCTTTACTCTTTAAAGCTGTGGTCCATGTGCTGGGGCAGGCCTCGGGCCCCAGGTCGCATGTAAAATGATTAACATTTAAAACCTGCTTTCAGCTTCTGTGTCTTAAATTGAGCCGTTTGAAAGCTCTAGGTTTTGATAAATATGCTGTAAGTCCTCATAAAGGGGACTCAATGGGTCATTAGTAGAAAAAAGTTATTAGTTGCCCTGATTAAAGCTCATCTGCTGAGAAGGAGCGAGGAAAACTACTGCAACATTTAGAAGTCTAATCACAATGAGGGAAGCTCCTCCAGCTCTGATCATTCCTTCAGATTGCTTCAGGGATAGTTCTTCTGATTATTGTCTTCATGTGCTTTAAAAAAATAATTAAAAAAAAACTAACTGGTGCACAGCTGTGACAGTGTGGAGTTATTAATGTGAGCAGATCTCCAGCACATTTACCAAGTAAACAGAACTTTATACATCTGCTCTGGTACTGCATGGAGGTAGAGAATTTCTCAGATCCCTTAATACTTTCCTTCAAATGGTAAAACATGCAACAAAATATTCCAAAAGTTCTAAGAGATGCAAAGTATTGACATACAAATGTCATGGAAGTGGGGGTCATTATAAATATAATTGTTTTTTGGTTAACTGCAAAACACACCACGGCACGAAGAAAGGAGCAATTGAACAATTTGGAAGAATTACGGGAATCAAATTCTGATGTAACAAATACATGAATATAATATAATATAATGTAATATAATAT
>JAVQJG010034521.1:0-24008 GCA_036024015.1 Craterocephalus amniculus
ATATATATACACAAACCATTACAAATAATAAATTGTACGACACATTTAAATATTTCCACTTTGAGCTCCATTAACACACAGAAATACTTTTTACCCATTAAAAACCAAAGTTAAAAGTAGAAAAATAAAGCAATAAAAAATAACAAGAGAGGGAAACTAAGTGATGTTTATTAAGTTGGTCCTTGTCCTTAGTTACGTATAACAGCAGTGCTTTATAACAGCTCCAACTGAGACCACTCTATCTTGTCTTTGCACTTACTGACTTCGTTGTAATTAGTTGATGTCAAAAACTGGAGGCCTTGCTCAAATTGCTTATTGACTGTGCTTTTAACTAAATCCTACAAGTGTATATGATGTGGATGTCCTCCAAGTACCTTTAACCATCTACACTAATAGTACTTAGCTCTCTTAATAAATCAAAAGATGAATTCTTCAAATTATTGTTGAACTGACAGCAAATGCAATGGTGTTTCTTTTAAGATTATTATTCTTATCAGCTCATTGCCTTGTCCTGTCCAGACCTTTATTGTGGTCTCAATTAAAGATGGAAAAAATCAATTAGAATTCCAGGAGAGCTTGGACACTGAATAAAACTGGGTTTGCTCCTTTAAGGATTATACAAAACATAGATGCAATGCACTATTTTACTGTGACTGGTTTTCACCATCCTAATGTTGTACTGGGATGATCAATTAAAATGTGTAATAGATTTAGTAAGATTAATAAGTCAAGTCTCAGTAAATGTTGGAATTATACCAGGTGTACTTAAAGCTTTAATTTGGAAGGTGAAATTTTACTTTGCTTTTCAAACAAATATCACCACAAAGGAGCAGTTTAACCAGAAAAAGTGTTTTTATTCCTGCTTAAGATTAACTTACTAGTGTACATTTGTGTTTGTGTGTATTTTATCCAGCTTATCCAGTGAACATGAAATGGCAAAAACCCACTTACTACTTTCATTTTAAATGCAAAACATCCACAATGAGAAAAAATGGCAGATAAAAAAAAAACTTAAAAAAACTGAAACACAAGCAAATTTCAATCTAACATGCTAAACCGGTTCTTTCAGATCATGTTAACACAACTGTCTTTGAAATTCAAATTTTATTTTATTTTTACAGCTCATTTCAGGCCAAGGCAACTCAAAATGCTTTACATTTGAAAAACAATGCATGCATAAAAGATAATTTAAAAAAGCAGCCTTCACACAACAAATGTAACAAACTCACACACAAATATAGCAGAAAACTAAACTACCCTAACACCCTAGTCAGCTAATTATAACAGTTAAATAAGTAAAAATAAATCTAAAATGTTGATGATTAAACAAGTAGGATTAAAAACGACCCTTTATCCCTTGAGGACAGACTATATGACTTTTCAACCTTAAGCCTCTGCTTTCCAGAATCGTTTGATGCCAAAGTGACATCTATCGTGTGCATTCATAATATTGTCGCAGCCCAGTGACACCTCACGGCTGAGAAACCTCACTACAGAACTTTACACGTTGGGGAAGCTGCCTGCTGAATTTCACTTTGCACATGTGGTACATGCTTACAAGCATGTCAGTGGATTGAGCATATACCTGCCTTTGAATCTAATAAATAACTATGCAGTCATATCTCAAGAACCTTAAAACAAAAACTGTATCTGTATCTGTATAACATACACCAAGATAGATACTGTACTGTATCTTCTAACCTTATGCATCTCTTTGTTGGTAAAAGTCTTTGTCTTTGGGTACAAATTTCATGTGCCAAAAATATGCCAAAAATGACTGCAAAATCTTTGGCATAAGTTAGCATTAAATAAATAAAAAAAAACTTTTGTTTTTTCAGTGTTTTTTTTCATTTCCTTAAAAGTTATTATTCTATTTTATTGTAATGCAGACTCAGGTGGACATTTTTGTTATATGAGAGCATTTGTTGTATGAAGAATGATACTAATGAAGTGTAAATATCTCTTTTTGGCAGTATTTGGTAGAATGTGTGTTTTTACATGGCACTCATTGTGACCTGCACACCTTGGTGGGGACTGACTATACTGCAGGTGGAGAACAGATTTGTTGTGTTTTAAAATAAGTACTGAAAAACCGTCTTTATGTTGTAGCTGACTATCATTCAGAGAACTTAGCACAGATTAAATAATCTTAAAGAGCTATCTTTTTTTGTGTATCATTAATTTTCTATACGTAGGCACGATTATTTGACCAAACACTGAGTATTTCATAATCATGAGGATTACCTACTTAATTTTGTTCAATGATGATTTGATATTTAATGTTAATTACAAGTATGCTTCTAAACAAATTTCAGTTTGAATATTTTTTATAAACCAGTACCAGAAAAATAATTTTCTTCTTGAGAATTCATCCATTTAATTCATGCCAAATGGGAGAATTACAGTTGATTGTATCTTCCTTAAGAGAAATACGTGATTTTAATCTTTAACGGTTATGATTAAGCTTATTCAAAGGTTTGTTAAATTAAAATGCTAATCCCATTAGTGAGTGATCAAAAAAGGCATGTGCTTCATTAATGTTCTTAGAGAGGTGATAAATGACATTAAAAGAAAAAGATTGGTTGACAGGAAGACCTAATAAGACATTTTCTTTTTATGAATGTTTATATTAAAAGAAAGTCTGTCAGTAAATGATGTTGCAGTATTAAAACAAAAATTAAGAATGATTACCAAATGCCAAAGCAAAGTTTTAAATTAACTGTCTTCCATGAAGACAGAGATCAGCTGGTAAACGATTGAACGACTAATATTACTTGAAACGTCACTAAAATGACTGACCCATAACCACAGCTTTATATACTGACAGACCAGGCAGAACTGTTGAAATGAACATAAATAAATTCATTAGTGCAGGTGGTATGAAAGACTTCAGGGTTTTTATTGACTACAACAAAAAAACTTTTTACAGCCAATTGTGTCTATAAATGAAAGCAGAATAAAGGTTACCAATAACTTAAACCTATGCAACCATGTAAACATCAGTACTGTCAGAGTAAATCATTTTCTCAGGGGGTTTCTGCTTTCTAGGCTTTTCTCAAACTCGAAAGTCCCTTTAAGACATCAGCAGGAGGTTTTGAGCCCACTAAATCTCATAGACGAAAACACATTCTGAGAATTGTTTTCTTTTTTTCTCCTACAGTCTCAGAAGGAAACATATCCCATTTATACGCCGGTGTAACAACATCCAAAACATTTTGACATTAAAGTGGTGTGTGGCAAACCAACAAACCAGGGGAAAACAAATGCATCTCTGCAGCTTAGATTAAATATTCCACCTGTTTAGGAACTTGATGTTTATGGTTATTCATGTTAAGGGTTGAGAGAAGGGAGCCATCTTCATGATTCAGAATTTATGTTTACATTTTGAAAAAACTATTTTCTAATTAGTAATTAACTGAGGGAGGCAAAACTCTGTATTCACAATTGCAGAAGAGAGGCTCCTGGACTCTGTGTTGGGCAAATAACAGACGATGGCTAGATATGAAATCTGACTGGCAACCTTGGCAATAAGTACCATGTATAAGTATTTTAGCTTCTATGAAGGCCGTTGTTGTTTTGGAAAGTCTGGTACATATGAAGAGGTGTGACTGTACGAAGTCTGATCCCGATCAAAGAAGTAAACATAGCTCTTTAGTTCACTTCAAATGAGCCAAATAAAGAAACAGGAGTACAACGTGAAGGGTATTATGGGTTCAATGCAGAGGATTGTGTCAAAAAACAACTAAAACATACACACATGTAGACTGATTGGCTGCTCTGGGCGAGAGAAATGCAGTAAAAGTTCTAATAGAAACATGCTCAACCCAAGGATGCAAGAATCTGACACAGCTCTATGTTTAGATGGCAGCGTTGTCCTACTTGTGCTACAACAAATGCAACCCAAACAACAGAAATCAACATGGATTTATCTCAATCCATCTGAACCACATTCCCAATCTGGTCTGTACCATTTTGCAGTGCAGCTTGAAATAATTTATTGTGTTGGTGGTGTGAATATTGGCTATTGGTTTCTTCTGGCTTCTAGGGTCTTCTTAATGTCTCTTTCTTTTAGTAAGGGTGGTTTGGAGTTTGCTCATTTGGTAATTTTTACAGTTCTGCAGGTTTTACTGGACAGTTTTTATTGTTACAAAGATTCCCCAGTTAAATCATAACAAAGCAATATTGCAGTTCTGAGTTTGACTAGAAGGTTCATGTCTCGTTTTAAAGTACTATTATTATTTCAAGGAAATGTTTCTGATCTGTAAGTGGCAGTTGTTATATATTGTGCTTTCAAAGCCACTAAGTCAAAAAGAACAGTATCAAGGTATCTTGGTGCCACATGGCTTGGTGTAAATTTCACACCACACACTAAATTAAATTGTCACTCCTGAACAGAAGTCATTGGAATTATTGTTTTCCAATCATGAAGAAAACAATTTATATGGTGATAGGTGGCTATGTATGTAATCAGCTTAAAGATTGTCTCTGGATGAAAAAAGGTGGATGAGAGAGGCTTCAGGCATGTGTTTTTGTACAGTGAAAATAATTGATTTGTGTAAAGGAGAATGTGATTGTTCGTGAAAAGAATGAGGAGCAACAATGCAATAGTGAAAACTGCTTTATGCATCATAGCAGAGACAGAAACAAATTGCCTGCAGTTTTAAAAAGAATAACAATAGGGGAAAAAAATGGAAAATAGTATGCTCTCAATAAAGATTTCTTTGGTTGTGAAAACATGACTTTGGCTGTTCCTTCTTTAGCTGTTTGTTACATGTAAAGATGCAGACGAGTCTGTTTTGAGCATTGGAAATACTGACAAATATTTATTCATACAAGGTCTGATTATGTTTAGCTCTTCAGGTATAAGGTGAACCTACAAGCCTCTATCCTTGTTCTTTTCCTCAATGTGAGGTGAACTTACAAAAGCAAGTGAGCTCAAACTGAAAGCCAGTCCCACATTGCAATTTAATTGAAGATGTGAAACAGATTTATCTGATATTAGATTAGAAAGTACTGCCCTCAGGTGGAAGGATCATTTACTACAAAAGATTAAACGGTCTCTTTGCTCTGCGCATAATTAGATAGATGTGGAGTCAGAAACTGTGCATATGTAGCACAGGCACACACATGCACCGGGAAGAAGACAGGAAAATTCAACGCACAGAGGCATAGCACCTCGACATGATATGCAAAGGCATTCTTCCATTCGGACATGCATTTATTTTGAGCTCCAAAAGAGCAGAGAAGCAGAGACCATGCTGGGAGATTTTTCTTTTTACTGACGCAATGCATGCATATTGCCTTTGTCTGGCATTATCTATCTTCACCATAACACATGAACTAATATGAAAACCTATACTTCATAAATGTAGCTTTGTATTACATTTTTCTGATTCCTCTCAACTGTATCAGTTTGCAATAAGACAAGCACTTTTACTGGTTCAATTTACTTGTCAAGTAAGACAATGATTAAATACTTAAAAGGGCAATGCACTCAGTCACCTATTGTTTAAGCCAGCAATATATTTTCGCTCCTCTGATAGTTGTAATGAATTCATAGCAGCACCGAGTCCAATATGGATCAAAGTGAAGCCCACAGTCACACACTTGCTAAAGCCTGTTTTTAGTCTGCAGTGTGAGAGTATTAGACATATATGCACACATTTTTTCTATACAGCCACTGCTTAATGATGGGTGCTGAAAGGTTGTCAAAACAGATGGCTGCAGAACAATATACCACCTTTACAATGTGTTAATGAGTGGAGATGACATGCCGGCGGTCTTTGAAAGGGTCGCCATAAAAATGCAAGTACAGTGTTGGAGTCGTGACCACACAAGCCCGAATCCTTGCTCCCTGACTGATGTCTTGTGTCTTGACAAATCAACATGCAAGAAACATCAAGGGTCGAAGACTTCAACCCTGCCTCAATAATTAACTGGATTAGAGCGCTGCACAGTAGGGAGTCTGTTCCAAGCAACTGTGATGCAATTGCAAACAGGGAAATCTAACAGTATGCAATGTCAGTATAACAATGATCGGGAGATATAATTCTCCCTTTATAGACCCGGTGAAGCAGCATAAAAGGGTTATATAGGTTTACCCTCTCATCTGCGCTGATCCACATGATTAAAATTTGCATCAACAGCTGGCCGACTCCCAATATGCCTGAAAATATATAAAAATGCTTTTTGGCTTTGTCCCATTGTGCCATATAAAAAAAGATGGCGTCACCACTTCTTCCAAACATAATGAAGAGACGCTAAAACATTCTGACGGTAGGGGCTGCCAACCCGTGGTGGTGACATAATTTGTTTAAAATGTGCAGAGTTTGAAAAGTAGTGGCCATTACTGGAGACCTGACTTAAGTGAAATAAGAATAAATAATCATAAACTGAATATAACAGGCAACCTTGTCTCGGTGGCGGGCATCTCCTGCTGATGATGTGGGTGGCAACAGTTGCTGGCATTACATGAGAAGGAGAGCTGAGAGTGAGTTAATCTGAGTGCAATCAGAAGAGGCAGCATTTTATATTGTAATCCCACTTGTCTCTGGTGAAAGTTTGTACATTTATTTGATTAAAAAAAATGGACGCAGGAAAAGGAAAGTGGTGGTAGTTATTATCAGCTATCTATCAGAGTGCCGCTGCCCAAAATAAATAAGCTTAACTAATTTTGCTCAGCATTGTCCTATAAAAGCTTTTAATACAACATTTTGGCATGTCTCAATTGTATTTACAACCCCAAACCTACTAAGTTGGGACAGTATGCACATAAAAACATAAATCAATGCTTTGAAAATTACAAGCCAATGCACAATCCACAATAAAATATAAAAAAAACATCAAACAATGAAAATTAAACATTTCTATATTTTTAAAATATATTAGTAGACTGGAGTTTGATGAGAGTGACATGCCTCAAAAATTTGGAATAGGGTCTTTGGAACACTTCATCATCCACTCTGCTTTTAGTAACAGTCAGACTGAGAAGACCATGCTGCTTGACGTTTGGGAAAGGATTTTTTTCCTGATCGTGTCTGAAATCTAGCTGTTCAACAATCCTGGGTCTTCCTAGTTGTATTTATGCTTTATATGAAGTGCGAAATATTTATTGTTGGTTAAAAGTCTGGGCTGCAGGATGGCCATTTCAGCACTTGGGATCTTCTATTATGATGCTAATGGTTTTATAATAGATGCAGGATGTGGTTGACCGCTGTCTTTTTGAAACCTTCCCTAAAATGATGCCATTTGGAGAGGAGCACATGCTAATTGGAAAACAGTTCATATCTTTCAGTGGATCAACGGTACTTTTTCAGATATACAAGTTACCACTACTGATTAAGCCCTACCATCAGAGATGGTCATGATAATTAACCTACAGCTAATAACAAGCCAGATAGCCCATCTCTTTGGCCAGAGGATGTGGTATCAATAATTTCCAAAAGGATTTTCAGACAAATTACCTGCACGACTTCATATTATTATCATCATTATTTTTTTAAGAGTTGTCCAAATAAGACTACCGAAGCATTTTTGTTCATGTTCACATATGGCTTATTCTAACCTTTATAAAACTTTGACCTCCATTTGTGGGAGGATTCTGCTCACAGACAGTAATTTCTGGAAGTGTTCTCCTTGCAGTGATTTGGCATGACAGAATCATGCCTGTTTTAATACAGCGTTGCCTGAGGCCCTGAAGATCATGGGAATCTAAGTCTGTGTCCCTTGTGCAAATCTTTTGAATCTTTATCAGGTATGTAGCTTATGCATGAGTTAAATAATGAAGACCTTCTTCCTTCTGTCTGACCCATTATGTGGTGTTTGGCTTTTCATCCAACTACAGTTTGTCACTTCTATTTTCCCACAGCATCAAACTCGCCTCATTCTGTCATTACAACTTTAGTCCAACGGGCAAATTGGATACATTTCGAAACAATTAATGCAAACCTTGTTTGTCTAAAACAGTTTTCTGCTCTGCCATTCCCCCTTCTGGCTTACTGTTGTAAAGCCCACCTCCTTCAATCTTTGTCTATGCCCTTTCCCACATGCCACTCCTCCACCAAGATGAAGCATTAAAGTGTATTTCCCCCACCCAAAAAAATTTCAAATTTAACTGTTGCATAGCAATATTTTTCAACATCTTTTAAGTCGCTCTCACCTTTTCAAACTGTATACTAGTGGTGGGGAACTTTGACGTTCATCCTGTTTTCCTGATCCAACACACCTGATTCAAATGAATGAGTCATTGTGTAGAACCTGATAGGCTCTTGGGTCCATTTGATTTGAATGAGGTATGTTGGAGCAGGGAATCATGGAGAACTTCCAGGACCCTTGAGGACTGGGATTCCCCACCACTGCTACAGACTATAGAACATTCTGTATCTATTATTTTATGTTGAGACACTTATCTGGAATTTGCTATAATTTTGTAGAAGCCATATTTTGCAAAACTTCTGCTCATCTTTATTTCTGAGATTCTGCCTCTCTAAGGTGCTCTTTTCATACTTAATCATGTTACACCTGTTACTGTTTCTATGTCACGACCCGTGTGGCATGCCGTGACAAATAGAGGGAAGGACACGCTGCTATATGTATATTTATTAAAGTAAAGAACACAAAGTAAATGTGTGCAGCATGTGAAGGTTGCCGTCAGTGGTGCAAAGTGGTTGTGAATCAGTGTCTGAGTACAAACCAGCCTGTGGAGGAGAGAGAGAGAAAAAAGAGGAGGCCCGAGCCTTTATTGGCTCAGATGCTGGTAAGTGAGGAGCCGCCTGATGATGTCACACTCACCTAAAAGAAAATAGAAATATCAATAAAGGCACAACCAGTTCCATAACATCTATGTTAGACTCAGAACGTGGCTATCTGATGCAACAGTTTGCAGCTAAATGCTACTTTCCACCCATCTAACATCTTTATTAGCATTTCTGAAAAAAGTGGCAGTATCATGTTTGCAGTCAAGTTGCGGAAAAGACAGGCATCTTACTATTTGCCAAAGAAAACGAAAATGTAGAATAACTGGAGCTTTGAAAAATCAAGCTATTTTGAAATGTGAGTTTCCTGTAAGACACAACCTAGGCATGTTGTGATTTAAAAAAACAGGTTAAGGGCATGTCGGGCTCAGAAATGGTTGCGATTTAAAATATTTTCAAGCCCTTATCATGGGAATTGTGCATTTTGTATAGAATATTTTTTTGGTACAAAACTACTAAAGGTGCCTTACAGAAAACATTAAAAGCATTACAGTGGTTTGCAGTAGGGCTGCCCAATTAATCGAATTTTGATCGTGATCACGATTTTGGTGGCCACAATTAAATAAGCTTGATCGTCACGATATTAAACATTCAAAATAGGAGCTCCGCTGCTGTATCTCTTATCATCACACACGTTTTCAACCAGCAGTCTGCTAACCACCAGAGGGCGACGCAACGCTTCAGGCTTCAAGCTCCCTAAACGACAAAAGCGAGTGCACATACCCTACAACAGCAGCTACCAGTCTAGCTTACTTAGCTACGTCGTTTCTATATTTAGCGAGTTTTCAGATGACTCCAGCAGGGTTTTTTTTAAGTAGACAAACGACAAATCTGGTGACCTTTTCTGCCGTTACATGATACTCGTATAGTTCACGTATAGTTTGCTTTTTCTCCGTGAGCAGCGGCTCTTGCTGATCACCCTCCCTCCCCCGTCACTAAGCGCTCGCGCAGCAGCAGCAGAAGCTCCGAGCTGCAGTTCTTGCAGGAGACGCTCGCCTTCTCCATGTTCAGCCTGAGGATGCTGCTGCTAATGATCCTGCCCTGATAACTGCTGGGTATCAGTCAAATTTATGAAGAGGGAAGACAAAAACTGTTTTATAAAATGACATGTTGGACTCTTAATAAATCAAAGCTAAAATAAATAGAGAAAATGGATTGATAATTAAATAATATATAATTGTATAAAACATAATGCATTATATAGAGTGATTGTTTTGCATTATTTATCATGTATTTTAATTTTAAATTTCATTTTTCTCAAAGATTTGTTGCCACATTGTTTATATTTGATGCAATAAAAAACAGACATATTTTTTCAGGCACAATGAATGATCGTGATTAATAATCGTGATCACAATATTGATCAAAATAATGGTGATTATTATTTTGACCATAATCGTGCAGCCCTAGTTAGCATATGGGTAGCTGACGGTAGGGTTAATGTTACATACTAAAAACGTAGCATTGCAATATTACTGGTTTCCATCATACATCACATTTACCTTTTTTAGTAAGCAGAAAGACAGCTGAGGGCCCCCCACATGCAGCCCTGAGGATTCCAGCCCGAATCCCTCTCACTGAGCAGCAGAAACAGGACTACAGAGGCAACTAAGATGGAAAGAGATCAGCTAATCCTAGACATCAGGCAACTGTAAGATGATGCTGGTGAAAGAAAATTACAGTATTTAGCATTTCAACTTGCACAATGTATCTTTAAGCAAGGTTTTTAAGCACAGAGTAGATTAATAGGTCACACAACTGGTATGTATCTGATGTGATAGGTACGGTGTTAAAGGGTTAATGGCATTTGGAAGGAGACAGGTTGCCAGTTTGTTTTTCTTGTTGCAGACTGAAAGCGAGTATTTGTCATTACAGGACAGAGACGAATGTCTTGAAATAGCCAGTTTGTGCAAAGATCAACAGAAATGTGTCAACACTCCAGGTGAATGACTGTAACTGTGACAATGTTGTAATCACTGTAATCACATTCATATTCCAGTCTTCTGATGTTGTTTTTCTTGTGCGCTGTCATCAGGTGGATTCAGGTGCCAGGGCATGACTGTCCGGGAGGCCAGCTCGGGAATGTGCGGCCACGGCTACTTCTTCAACTCAGACATAGATGAGTGTCAGGCCTGCAACGACTGTGATGGGGAAGTCGCGGTTTCTCCTTGTACCTTCGTCACAAACACCGTCTGCTCCGGCCCTGCGACCGGGGACAGCGCTCTGTCTCTGTCCTGGGCTGGAGACGTTAGTCTGCAGGGTGCAAAGGGGCGTACGTTGGCTCATGCTTTCCCCAGCATGCAGCTTCACATCCAGGAAAGAGGCGATGCAAATCTTGTCTCGGCTGAGGATGGGGGGCTGGTACTGAGACATCACGGTCTGGTCTGGCTGGACGGGAATTTGGCGGTGAGCCACGGCTGCCGCAGCTTCATCCAGGTGTGTCTGACCCTCAACAACACGGATGGCTCAGAGGGTCGCGACCTGAGCGGCGTGCGGGTGGAGCAACGGGAGAGGAAGTCGCTCCAAAGTGTCAGCATCAGCGGGGTAGTGGAGGTCGCGCCGGGTCACATCATATCCTTGTTCCTCCGGAGCGCCAGTCACCACTGCAACCAGAGCAGCGAGGGTCTGCAGCTGTACGACCCCACCGCAGCTCCACTCAGCCTCCTCTGGCTTTCTCACGACACCGGGGCTGTTGCCATGACGGCACAGGCGATGGTTTCAGCACATTATCACACAAATTATCGGCCGGTGTTTCGCACCACCTCCACCTCTGACCCTTACGTGGTGGGGATGACTCATGATGGGCGCGGGATCCGGTTTGCAGAGAGCGGCACGGTGCGTTTTGTCTTCCAGCAGGCGCTGTACTCCATGGGACAAGCCTGCGTAAGCGAGGGCTTCCAGCTTGTGGCGTATCTCAACCATAATGGATCTGCAACGGAGTTGTTTCGTGCCTTCAAAACCGGCGTCCACTACCGGGACACATCTATATCTCTGTCTGGAGCCGCCAGGGTCGACCCTGGGCATGTGATTAGCTTCGAGATCCTCTCTCCTGCCCAGTGCAACGTTCGCTTCTTTGGTGACGAGACAGGCATCAGTCTTCTTAGTTTGTTTTGGGTCCCCGCTGCCATTTCCTCCTCAATGTCCGCCTCTGTGTCCAACACTGGTCTTCCCTCAGGGGCAGTTCGAAACAAACCCCTATTCTTCCACCAAATTACCCCCCAGGTGTCCCAGATGGCCCTTGGGAAGGGATCCACAGGTCAAAGACGGGATTTTGTTTTCAAGGAGAGCGGTACAGCCAGCATGGCTTTGGACCTTAAACTCATTCACTCGTGCAGCCTGGTCAAGGTGACTCTGCTCAGACGAAGTGATTCTGATGGATCAGGAAGGGGTGGTGAGGGAGAGGGGCCTCGGTCAGTCACTGTGGCCCAGCAGGTGGCTGGACAAATGTCTGAAGGCAGCCAGTGGGCCAGCCTGAGTCTACGGGCATCCATTCAGGTTCACAATGGCACAGCTGTTTTTTTCTTATTGGACTGTGTGCGCGGACGGGTCAACCAGATAAGCCACCAAACAGGAAGTGGAGTGTCAGTCCTGTGGGTGGCAGCATGATAAAAAAGACAGATCTTACTGTTTTTTAAAAGATGCACCAACCACAACATTAAAACCATTGATTGCAATTCAGAGAGTTCTGCTGGGAAGCCTTGGGCCTTGACATTCATGTAAAATCAGAGCTACAGTCACATGTGGGCCACAGTCCTGCAGTTTTTCAGTGTTAGCCTGCTCCAACACACCTGACTCAATTTAAAGAATCAATATACAGAATTTTATTGGCTTTTTGATCCATTGAACTGAAGTCACATGTCTTAGAGTTTAAAGGTTGTTTATTTGCCATAAAACCAAACAGTCAGGGCACACTGGAAGCAGAATAAGAGAACAAAGTATAAACATCAATCTACACCTAAAACTATAGGTAGAAAGATCCCAGCCGGTTACAGTTGTGTTTGGGACTTTGGCTTTAATTTTGTAGCTGATTGGTTTGGTTTGATTCATGTGGTGATTTAATTTTACTGCCTCCGTTTTGGATGTGAAGAAAACATCTAACCAGTAACTTTAAGATTCCCCAGTTGCCACTTATCCAGTTTCTTACTTCTGCTAAAAAGAAGCAGAAATCTACATGATCATGGAATTACAGTATATGTTATTTAATGCAGGTTATCTTGTTCCTGGAGCAACAGGAACTTTCTTCAAGCATTGGTGCTGCGGGTTTTTTTTCGCATATTCCACCCGTCAAATGTTTTTTCAACAGCTGACCAATCATAGGCAGGAATGCTGAGGCTTCACCGTCGAGGGTCTAATACAGAGCAGGTTTTCAGCCCTGGCTCTCGCTCAGCCTGAAGTATGCAGAGAACCATATATCACCCAAACTGAGCTTCATCATTATGGTGCAAGCCATACTGTGCTTTCCCCTTTATAATGCTCCAAACACCTCAGGTTCACAACACAGAGCAAATACATGTTTTCTTCTCGCCACATTTACTGTACAGCAAAATAGGTGCAGTATTGCAACAATGGAAGCTAAAAAAATGAAAATTGGTTCTGGTCTTCCTGTAAATTTATCCTAAGACCAGGCTTCTTATTTCTCAATGGATTAGGAACTGAATATTTACCAAATCTTGAAGTGTTCATAAGCCACTTGATTTTGAATGAGTATCCTGTTATTTTTTTAAAGATAACTTTAAACTTTATTAAATTGCATTCATTTAAAAAATATTTTTCATCCTTTCTGCTTTTTCTGTGCAAAATGTCATATTTCTCATGTTTGTCTTTTATTTATGTGACTCAGTTACTCCGTTGATTCCAAACGACCTTGAGCTCAATCTGGCGGCGACTGCGGCCTTTTCTGCAGGGGCTGGTTTGCATTCAAGCATGTTTTTTAAGAGCACATGTTTCATGTTAAGCACCATTTTGTGTTGTGAATATTTTCTGCATGCCTTTTTTTAATGACCGCTCTTCACATATGGACTTCAAGAGTCGCCTTGTAGCAGTTAAACCACTTATTTAATGTGAAAACAATAATAAAGTTTGCGTTAACTCTAATTAAATTGCAATAAAATGTATATTTGAAGTTTTTTTCACTCTGTAAACCTAATAAAAATGTTTTGAAGGATAATTTGCAATATAGCTTTGTGTAAAGACTCCACACGTTACAGTAACTGAATATAGCACTGAGTTAGCAGGGTGTAGGCTATAGGTGAGGCAAAGCAGCTGTTTTCTGCTTTGCAAGGAAAATGGACCAAAATTTATTTTTTTGAAAAAATAACAGTTGCTTGTTTCAGTACACACCGGTTTTTAGTTCTGGGCTATGTCTTTACTTAGTTTAGCAGCTAAGTCAAGTTAGCCCACAGCTAAAGTTTTGCCAAACCTTCGCATAGCCAAGTTTATGTTGTCTAGACAATGTTTTCATGCAGGTAGGCAGTGACAAGGATTCCTGTCTTTGTATTTTGCTTTTTATATTCATTGTGCTTGATGTTTAGGAATACTACAGCATTAACAGCTTGGATAGTTTAGTTTTCTGATGGGTAAGCTAAGCTAAAAGCTATTTTTATAAAGTTTTATGCCATCTGAATCAACTCTTACTTAAAAAAAGATAGTTGTTCAAGAATCAGTTACAAACGACTCGTGTGTGGCTTCAGATGTGCAATGTTTGACTGCGAATTTTGGTATCGATCCAAATACCAAGTAAATCCAGAACAGGCTTTGCCAAAATTGATACTGATAATGTTTCCTTCAAATTTCATAATCCATTAATGATTTTGACTATAATTACCGATCGTAATTACGAGATCACAATGAAACACATAAAGATTTTTGTCAAAAAATTTCTTGATTGTCAAAGTGAAAGGCAGAACTGAGAAATGTTATTCGTCCATTTTTGTCTGTAACATTAAATAACATCAGACATGTAACAATTTAAGATCGCTGTGTTATTCCCTTTAATCACACACAGCAGTTTGAGAAGAATTGTGCCAACAATGTAAACTAGCAAGACAAAAACAAAACCTGCTATTCATGTGGCTCTCATTTGATGCCAATATAGTCTTGGTATTGATACTATCAATGTTTGGATGGATCTGCCCATCCCATAGTAGTTGAGACGCTGTAGTAGCGAAGTAGCCAACTGTTGTGAAAACGGAAACAGTTTGTTGTGAAAATTTATTTTGTTTTCACTCACATCTCTTTCAGTGTGCGTTGTTTCAAATGGATCAAAGTTTTTAGTTGTGGCTCGTGAAGAACTTTACAGTGGCTTTCGCACTGGGTTTGTTTGGGATTTTGTCTGCTTTTGTAGCTGCAAATGTCTTTAACATCCCCCCTGTGATTGAATAGTTACTGCCATTTACATGTTTCAGCATTAAATTATTAAGGTTTTTAGTGCATAGTGTGTTCAAAAACTGCCTTAGAGGAAATAGCTCTGGAGAACCCACAGCTATGGCCTACTTTAAGATTAATGAGGATTTTAATCACAAATACCTTTTCGACCAGCAAGCTTCCTTCACTTGAAATGTATTAAGAATGAATTGATCATTTCAGATGTCTTAAAAAAATGGGATTTTCTTCTTGTGGTGATGTGGAAACTAAAACATGTTTGCTGTTTGCTGTTTGATATAAACCATCAGGTGTTTCCTATCATCATTTAAATTATAGTAGCGAGCCACTGAATTTAGTAATAGATCCCTCTTAATTTCCAGTGGAGCGCTGGACTGCTTTGGCACAAGATCAAAAAGCAAACTATGATCCTCCACATATGTTACACGAACCAGGCAGACTTGACGTCATTATTCCGATCTTTCGAGTCCTAACCTCCACGTTAATGTGTGCTGAAGATTAGTCAATAAATCACAAGTCTTCTGAGATTAGTGTCAGTATTATATAGGTTTTGGGCCTCAAAATCCTCATTTCTCTTTTGCTTGTAATACCTTAGCCAAACTGTTACCATGAACAAACCATGTGCAGCACAGCTCATGACCTACTCCTCCATAGAATTCCTAATCTCTATCAAATGGCATGCCAAAAACAATAAGGACCCAAGTTGAAGAATATAGCAGACGGACAGCTGGTCTGAACCTGACTCCAGTGTAACAGGTGACTGGCTAAATGAATTATGGTTATCCAAAAAGGATAAATATTTGAAGAAAAGGTCAGATAGCCTCAGTACAGACAGTGGAGATCCGTCTGGTATGAGCGGCTGGCCAGGTCCATTTGCACTATGGGTAATGGCGTACAGATGGAGAAAAAAATAACATATACTTGTTTTGTATGAACTATTGAGCATGCATGTATTTGGATAGACGCAGCTGTCTCCACGCCAGACTAATAGATGAGCTTCCAGACATTGGTTGTATAATGAGCTGGTTGCTTCCATATGGTGCACAGACAGTAGACACACAGGTAGCAGAGAGCAGGTGCACTCTGAGCTTTGACATGAATACAAACAGGAATCAGTGAAGAAATGAGACTTTTTAAGAAAGAAGCCCAACTGAGCAACTGCATGTTCATGTGTAAGCACATCTGGAAGCAGTTCACATTTGTTTTGATCTTTTTTCACCAGCATCCACTTTAACTTACCCAGAGGTCTCCACAGTTTCTGTCCTTTGGAGACTATTAACCTTTACAGAGCATAATAAAACAGAAATTCCTAAATGCAAAATCTGAGCAGTCACAGTCAATTGTTTTGGTCATTATACAGCTTTTTCTGAGTAAACATAATAAATCATGTTTATTCAAATATTATTTTCTCTAATCAGTACACAAAAATGTTACAACACTGCCCTCTAGAGGAAATAAAGTTAACACAAATTAATTTCTGTGAGGTTAAAATCTATTAACAGTTAATTTACTGTTTTGTACATACAGTAAACATCTGATGACATTACAACATGGTTACAGCTTTGAAATTGAACATTTGCTGTGTAATACATCAATACACATTACTATTAATAATAAAGTGAGTCAAAACCACATTGCATACCTGATTACACACACTGTGGCTATTTTTATTCATTGCACTTAGGGGATTATAGATATAAATTCCACAGTATTAGCATTATACAGTCACTGGATTAACATGAGATATGACATAACGGTTTACAGACATTTGAAAGCAAGGCAGCTTGTGATTGAAAGGTGAGAAAAATTAAAAATCCCACAGAGCATAAAGGGATGTGACTACAAAAAAGCCAGTAGTGAGTCTTTGTTAAAAAGTTATATTACTGGCATACATAATTCTGTTTTAATGTTCTCAGACATCAACAAATCAGTGTGATAATTCAGCACTTACTGTAACTTTTGCATCAGAAAGTAAATTCCTTTAATTTTGCAAAAGATGAAAGAAACACAAGAAGTTAGTGGATAGTGATAGATGAGAAAAATCTGTATGTACTTCATGTTTACAGGTTTAGAAAAAGCTTAAATGGGTGGATTTGAGCTGAAATACCAAAAAACTAACAAGACTTGATAAATATCTGGATAAATACGTAAGCATGATGCACGTGTTCCATATGAGATCCATAAAATTGCCATAATCTTAAAATGTAAAGACCTTTTTCTGAGACGATGTTCTCGGCTAAAAATGCGTCTTAAAAAAGTTTACCACATGTTAAACACTGAACTGTATGATATTGTTTGGTTTTTTGGTCTGTGCTGCAAAGAGAACTGACTCTCTGAGAGGAGTAAGAAAGGCAAGAGTGAATGGGTGACCACGTTGAAGAGTGAAGGGGAAGAATGGCAGACAGAGTGGGTCATGTAGTGTCATGGTTAATAAGGCTAGAGGGAGGAAGGCATGAATGTTTCAGTGCAGGATCTCGATCAGGAGGCGCTTGAAGTCTCCGCTGCACTCAGAGTCCAGGGCCTCTTTCAGAGTGACGTCGTATTTCTCCAGGTACATGTCTTTCACTGTCTCCAAGTCAAACTGTGGGATCACAACATAATCCTGTAAACATCTTCATTTTCATTACTGTGTTCAGATTTTTCACCTATTCACTGACAAAAATGGACTTAAGAAGAGCCAGTTCATGATGTATTTTGAGAACTACATTATCATACGAAACATTGATCCAGACATTCCAGATTCAGTTAAAGTTAATAAAGAACCACTCTTTGACGGATTTAAACTGTTGTAATGATGAAGATTTTTGTTTTTTCCTGTACTTTTCACCCACATTTTTTGATTTTTATATCTTTTTGTGGTATAAACTGACCCAAGCATGGCTTGGGTCTACTCTACGGAGTCTACTCTGAGAAAAAACCCAGAATACTTTACTCTGTGAGAGCTGAGAACAAAGAAACTAGAATCTTTAATTTCCCTGCTATTGCTGCTGTGGCCTAACTGCAGCATAATCAGTAAGTAGTTGTAAGCTAGCTAAACCCATGTTAGCTGAGTTTAGCTCATTTTCCTAATAATATTGAGAAATTTTTATACAGTTTTGAACACTATAATGTCGAACATTCATTAACAAAACATTAATTACAAGACTTTTATGGACTATTTAGCTAGACTATTTTTTCTTTTTAGTTAGGATCTCAGGCGGGTTGCAATTATCCATGGCTGATCATGCAAGTGAGATTACATGAAATGATGAAATGTTGTTAAATTATTCCTGAAAACCCACAGTCCTTTTCAAAATTATTTATAGCTACCCTAGAAAAGGAAAAATGTTACTCAAATAACTGGAGACTGAAAAAAGCAATGACAGTACATAAATGTTTGCTAAATGATCATTATGAGATAAGACATTTTTTTACTATAATTGAGTTGAAAAAATAAAATAAACAAAAAAAATCTGTCCTGGACCAATAAGAGCACTTTGCTGATGAGCAGTGGGTGAAAATACCTGCCAACAGGAGCAAAACTCAATAAACACTTGATGATAGTCTCAAAGGATTGTTTAACAAAATTTTAGCGAATGAGTGATGAAACATTATAAAGTATTAGTTAATCCTATTTTTTGCTTGTTTTTTTTTTTATATTTCAATTGAACCCCAATTTAAAAACAAGGTCATGATTTTCATACAATTTGTATTCATTATTACTTCAAATGTCAGCTTATTTCAGTGACAGCTGTTTTTTTTACTTCTTTAAATGGAGAGTAAGAATAGTTCGACTTTATTTACAACTGTATTGTCAGTAAATACGCTGACGTTTTATCATCACTAGAGTTTCTTCCTGTAGCTGAATACTTCATGAAGTGCATTTTATAGAGACATGGAAATGGGGATAAACTATTAGTCACCAGCTTTGCTACTGCTGCAAGCCACAAAATTTCTGGATGAAACTTTGAACAGCAAAACAAAATGCCTGACTCTCACAGATTAGTGAATAGGTGGACAATTGAATTACAGCTCAAGACAACAGACATTTCTTCTTTTCTACCAGGAAATATTCTAATATTGTGCTTGCTGGGTTACTAAAGGTTTTCTGATACCCTAACGGGATCTTTACTATTGTTAAGATAATTTACTACACCTGCTGTAAGAAATCAAAACCCTGCTGAGAAAAAGATCTGTTTTTATATGTTCATTACTGAAGTCATGCTGGGCGGTGGCAGGAGTGTTTTGTAATGTAGAATAGGCAAAACACAGCTGAGAATTGATGTTGCAATTATGCAAAATCTGTGGCTTCATAATAATGCCTGTAATACCTTGTTATTATAATTACACAGCGGGCCGCACAAACACACACTTGCCTCAGAACGGCCCATTATGATGCGAATGAGAGTGTCCTCAGTGGTGCCCAGTCCCTTCATTGCAGCATTAAGACGGCGAGCAAAATACAGCTGTGGGTTCTTAGCACACCTCACTGTAAAAAAACACACGCATTAAGGTCTGAGCAGAGTATGGAGAACAGATGTGAGGTTTAAGTGACTTTTAAATGATCGTGTTACCAAGAGTAATATAACAATCCTTAAGAGTTCCTGTGGCCTCAGCATCAATGGTGTCCAGTATATCTGTTCCTGAAAGCTGCAGAAAACAGCAACACATTATTTACTCATCTAAAAATGTCAAAATCAGTGTTTTTTTTGCAACAGAGACAAGAATACATACAGACTCGTAGGCTTTGAAGGTAGCCTGTAGCTGCAGGTAGTTCCTGTGAGTCAGGATGTAGGTGAAGGTTGACTCATCTGTGCCAAACCTGCCCTCTCCTGCCTGATGACGACACAAAGTAGGAAAAATATATTTTTCAAACATTTTTCTTTTTCTCAGTTTCTCTATGTATTCCTCAAAGTTTGCACTTCTAAAAAGCATGAGTAAGTTTTTTCATATCACAAATAAAATGGTAAATAATAAACCCTGTACTTCAGTGTTACATTAATCCTATCTTCCTTTGGGTTTTCAAAAAAAAAAAAAAAAAAAGACCATAAGTCCTCATAAATGAAAAGTAGCTAATTGTTTTAACTTGCATCCAGGATCCCACAAGCTGATGCCTTAGCAGCAGCTAATCTTCCTCAGATCCACGTATAAAGTAATAATTGCAGAGATTACCTTCATACAAATGGTAATAATACAATTTAGTAAATACATCAACATGCTAACTTAAGCAAAATGGTTCAAAAGATACGCATTTCACTTATATCCTTACATGTGAAGCATACAGCTTGGACTTGTGCATTTGCATAATTAAATGTAGGATAGCATTAACTTCTAAAGTATATGGCCCTGGTCTGAGAACACACCTCAAACAAAGATGCAGCATCTTGTTCGGCTAAACCTTCATCCACCTCATATCCCTCGTCCCTGCTCGCCTGTAGGAAGAGAAACATAAAGAGGGATAAAATACAAGTTCAGGGGAAGAAGGGAGGATGAGGGGAAATCCTACTGAGCTGAACAAAGAGATTGGATTGCAAAAACAACATCAAGTATTTATGGGATTACAGTCATCTGCTCCACATTTTTTACTTAAAGGATATAAAATATTTGAAGGATATTGAAGCTTATTTGTGTTGAATATGAGTCATTGTCTTTCTTTTGTGGAGGAAGGGGAAGCAGAAAAGGGTGGAGCCAGTGAGAGAACTGGAGATGCCAAGGGGGCCCAGGCATGCCAAGCATGCCAAACAATTTGGCCAATGTCCTGGTGGGCGAGCCACAGTTCAGAGAACAATTCTGTCAGGCATTCCAAGAGGGAAAAAGGGAACTTCCAAAAAAATCCAAACTGAACATCTGCCCTTTTCTTCCAGATTAAAGCAACTAAAACTGATCAGTTTTCTACCTGCAAAAGTGATATCAGCAGGTTCCTCACATCTCCACTGGTATCATCCTCAATTTCTGCCTCCAGGTCACGCTCATGCACTGCAGGGAAAGAGCAGTCAAACTCACAAACAGATTTCCGATATCTGTCTGGAGATCTGGATGATAATAGAATTTATTCTGGGTGAAATTTGACTTCAGGATGGATCAGGTTACACATGCAGGAAGAACTGAGGCATTAAACCATGATGACATAATAATAATATCAGCATTAACAGGCTACACCCTCACAATGAAAGGAACATCAAATTAGAAGCTGCTGCTTATGACTCAGCTTGGGGGAAACCTACCCTGTAGATACGACTCCTTGTAGCTCAAGATGTCCTGCAGGGAAAATACAAATGAGGTTTAGGAAACATCTGACAGCATAGAAACAACATCACATCTGGGAAGAAGGATGTCCGTCACACTGCCAGTGAAGAGGCCTCCTCTGTCTCTGTCTCTACACTACCACAGATTTTTTATGTACATGAAACGTCAAAGCCTAAATTCGACTTGTTCTGACAACAAAATGCAGATCAGATGTTTACAAAGGATTTGCTCATTTGTCTAAATTAGGGCTGTAACGATAGGGCTGTAACGATATTCCAACTCAGGAATCGATTCATACCACGATTTTTGACCCACGATTCAATACACAAAACAATTTTTTTAATTAGAAAAATGTTGTATTTAAATAACATTTATAATAATATTAAACTTAAGTTAAAATAACCTGAACAGATTTGAACGCAAAGAAGCAAAATGAATGAATGAATGAATAACCACCAAAGATGTAACATTTCTCTATTCTCTGACACAATATTGCCTTTGACAAATAAAAATAATTGAAATGTGCTGTTAAAGGGATAGTGTGTCCATGTGTGTCCGAAAGGGTGATGATACTGAATCATAAAATCACTTTCACAAAAAAGTTTGAACTTCGTAATCGCTTAGCGCGTTACCGCCTGTCAGTGGTTTCAGATGTAAACACAGCTCTGGATCAAACGTGAAGGTCAAAGTGAGTAATGCAATAACGTCTTCACATTTTAAAAACTGTTACTTCTATGTGGCAGCTTGATATTATTTGACTAGAAATTAAGAGCTATTGTAACATTTCACTTAGCATATCTGACATGAAATGGGCCGCACAAATTTGGATGTCCAGATTTTAGCCACATAGATCTTGGTTTAGCTTTGTTGCTAACCACAAGCATCTTGTTTAATCTGACAATTTATGGCATTGCCTCATAATTTTTAATAATACTTCATGTGTTTCTTGCTGTCTGACTCTGTGGTACAGCTGACAACACGACTATAAGTTACCATTTTCAATTAAGACATTTGATTTACTACAGTGTCTGCCTTGCTTATTTTGCCAAGTGTATCAAAGATGGAGAGTCTTGCAATACTGCCTCCTGACACTGCGAGAAAGGATAGAGGCTCTGAGTATCACAATTTCGAGATGAATATGGGTATCTTTACAGCCTTAGTCTAAACAGATCAATATATTTATATACTTTATATTATTTTTGTATTCTTGGTATTCATATGTATCTATATTTCACTGTATTTGTTTTTATATATTTATAAGTTTGATTAAAAGACTAGTCCTTTAATCCATACAATTATATTCTATATAATATTACATTATATACATTATAAATTCTACATAAAATCCTTTCATAAAGAAACCTCTCTAAGCTCATTTATGACTGTGATGTCAGTCATTAGCTAATCGCCATTTGTTTTTGTTTTGATTCTTTTCTTCCCGAGGATGAATGACACTGTTATTTATTTGTACTTCCATGAATATAGTTTTTATTGCAGTGCTTGTGGCTGACTCTGCCTCAATGGGACTAGGGATGAAACTGAGCTCTGGCTCATCAATCCAAATGGATTTTACATTTACAGTTTATGATAATATGTAGTGTCCCTTAAAAAAATAAACTCCAGCTTGTTTACGAAAACAAATAGTCTCCTACATCCTAGAGACAGCTATGGGGTTCCAAAGGGCTCTGAACTGGCATAAATGTTCATTACTATGGAGATGCCAGCCAAAAAGCTGTATCCTGTCATCAAAAGATTTGGGTAATCTAAATTCAGACAAAGACTTTTTTTCCACCCCTGAGCATATCAGAAACATGTTGCTGTGTCTGGATGGTGCAACCTTACTGTAGCTCCAGTCCAGTGAGAAGCGTCAGAGTTTTTTTAAAAAGCTAGATAATTTACAAACCTCCATATAAATGGCCCACCTTTCTTCACTGTGGCAAAAAAGTCAAAATGAGGAATAAGGTGCATAAGAAAACCTTGTCTACGCGTCGGTTACCGCTGGGCTGCAGCCTGCTGTGACTCCTTTTTATCTGGAAGTCACAGGGACTCTGAGAAGCCTCCAGCTGATCCGGACTCAAACAGAAACCAGAGACCATTACTTCCCCAGCTTTTATGTCCTTATCAGTTAATTATGACATCAGAATAAAAGCATACAAATAGAAAATAAACCAACTAATAATTTTCAAAATAAACATATAATACTTAATTATCTCGGTGTAGCAACTTTAGGAGTGCAGCTTATGTGTGGTTTCTGGAGTTTTGGAAGACGGAGAACGACACTGCTCCTGCTCCTCTTTGGGATGAGTATAAAAATGTTCATATCAATCAGGTGTTCCTAATTTTAGCTTTGCTGCTAAAGGCCAGCGCTAATTCGGAACCCTCTGTACCTTCTTCCTCTCACACCGCTGCATGTCATTAACTCTACAGTATATGCAGTTTGTGCTTCTGATCTGCAGTCGCCCTGCCCACTGTCTACTTTTCTGTCATCCTCTCTCGTCACCAACAAGCAGCTGAGGAGGCTAGCAGCTTTCTGTGCTTCATGTTGCAAAGGAAAAAAGTAGTTAAAAAATTAAAACAAGTTATTTTTGCTTGAAATAAGCAAAAAGATCTCTTGATAAGATTTCTTGGACTAAGACAATAAATTTAAGT
>JAVQJG010034525.1:0-18601 GCA_036024015.1 Craterocephalus amniculus
TTATGTATGTAAATATGCATGTGTGTTGATTTTACTTTTTCTTTATAAACCAAAGTATTTAGAATTTTATTACAGGCTTATTTGTAGGAGTAAAATAAAAATATATCATAGGCTACAGGAAACCACTGCACTTAGAGAAAGTAAACCAAGAAGGCTGAGAAAAAACTGATAAAAGTTGTGATTTTTATTCAAAGCGAGCTTTTGTCTTTATCACTAAGGTAGTGTTTGTGCAGCAGGGACCCATACAATACAGGATCCTCCTCAGTACATTTGTTGGTATAAAAAGGATCATATTTACTTTTATAAGTAGTGTTGCTTTAGTTATATGACAAATTAAGTTCTAATAATAAGTTCATTGTTTCCTAATTCTAACTAATTTGAAAAGTAAATAGATAAGAAAATCTAATTTACATGTGACAGCTGTTTACTCAATGTGCCCCTGTCAGTGCTAATGAATCATTAGCTTCAGTTTACTCATTTCAGAGGAAGTCCATGACATGATCTTTGTCTTCCCCCACAGCTTCAACCACCATAGATCCATATCAAAATTTTGTTCAGAGTACAGTCCATTTACAGCTGTAAATTCAAATTACTTTTCTAATACGCATACTCATACTTTCCTTTTGATTCATTGCTTCAGAAAAATAATGAAGATCTTCTCGGAATGTACAGTGATGTTTTCAGATATTTTTAGTTGATCCAGCCTCCTAAAACTTAAATATATTCAGCTTTGAAGCTGCTAAGATCAATACGGAACAGTTATCTGTCCATGCAAAAAGTGCTAGATATTATCTTTTAACAATTTCCCTACAGGGATTGATGAAGTATTTTTTCACTTTATTTAATTTCACCTTCATATCAGCATCTTAAATTTGTATTTCTGCAATATTTTCCCTGTTTTAAAGGTCTTACATAAAATAATACATGCTTGAATATGACTGTCCTCTAATAAAACATGAGTAGGTTTCATGTGTTTTACTATTTTCTGGCTTGTTTTTAAAGAAGAAGAAGTTTTAACAGACCTGAATAAACCTATAAAAATGAAAAATGAAAATAATTTTGTGGCCTCAGTTCTATTTTACAATGTTTAATTTACAATACTTCATAGTTGATTAAGAGAACCAGCAGTTATTTGTGGTTTAGAAACTGGGAATGATTTCTTTAGTCTCCTCTGTTAGTTTGAAATATTATTTTTTTTATATTGGAATAGTCTTTGATCAATTTTTCCAGCCAGCCTGTAATTTAAATACCTCATTCTTGCATTTGATTCAAACTTAAGTGATGAAATATAACATATGGACCTCCACAATGAAAAAAAAGTGTGAGTGGCATGCTGGGGTCAATATAAACTCCCCACATTGATTTCTTTCTCTTGTCTGTGTTCCTCTCCGGCTGCACTTGGATTTTACAGCAGGTCTGTTGCTTTATCTTTCTACCCGAAAGCTCTTTTCAATTCATATTTGTGTATTAGACTTTTTCTATGTCTCATCTGATGCTGAGCTGGAGGAACGCTGTCAACATGTCTCCTCCTACAGGTCACACTGCGCTGCACTCACCCTCATCCTCATCCTCCCTCTGTCTGTTTCCTCCCCAGGCTCTCAGCTCTATCACTCCGCAGTATGCATCTTAGTTCAGTTCTTGATGCTGAGGCTCATGGGAAGGACAGTCACAGCTGTCCTGAGCAGTTTTACCTTTCAAATGGTGAGTCGCCCTTTCCACCCCCTTTACTTTTTCTTAGTTTCCATGGCAACATCCTTGTACGTACGGTTGGTTGCCTGAAAGTAAACGAGACCTTTTTAAAAGTGACTTCTTCTGATATGCTCACCTGCTTATTGTATAGATTTTGGAGTCATTCTCTTTACTTGAACTTTGTTTTTAATGCTGTAAATATTTAGATTTCAAACATCACATCCAGGGAAGGGTACATGGTAGCTTCTTGCTTGCAGAAGTTATATGCACTGATTTGTGCTGATACATGTATTTTCTGCTTAGATTTAGCAAAAACAGTCATTTTCTTGTTGTAGCTGTACCTGCTGGCAGGATATTACTACACAGCGACAGAAGAATACGATATCAAGTGGACCATGCCTCATTGTGTCCTCACACTTAAACTTATCGGTGAGTTGGCCACGGCTCACTTTGCTCTTCTTTGCCGGACAACATAGTTTTACAGAAATGTTTTACTTTTTTATTTATTTTATTTTATTTACTGTGTTTGGCTAAGTAACTCCCTGTTGAACGATTAACTCTCTCTGCATGCTCTCAGGTTTGTTGTGAAGCGATCATGTCACCTCAGTAGAAGCTAACACTAGCTGCATTTTCTGATTGCAGGTTTATCATTTGATTACTATGACGGCGGGAAAGAACCAGTGAGTTGGTTGTTTATTTGTTTTTTCTTTTTTTCCGCATGCTTGTCTGTCTCAAGAACGCACTGTTTGCCTTTTATTTGCATATTTGTTTCTTTTTTTTACTTCACTGAAAAAACGCTATGAGGAAGAGGAAACTTGAATAGATGACTTAAATATGTGGCCTCAACACAAAAGCACACAGAAGGAAGAAGAATGATAATATTTGTAGTGGCCTGGGCCTGTGGATTACTGTAAACATCATTTATTTATTATTACAAAGGGAAATCTTTTGGGTTTCTTGAGTAAAATGAGAGAAAAGATGCCAGTTTGTTTTGTGGTAAAAGACTAGCATTATAAATGAGTAATGTAGCAAATCCAATGTAGTTTTTTGAAAGATATCTGTTTTGTTTTTCTCTATTAACTATTTAATAAAGTAGTCATTACAGCCCAACTTTCTTACCACAGTTATTCTCAGAATTTGATAAAAATCAATTTTTTCATTTACTCTTGAACTGAACAGACAGGTCAACAAACCAGGCCTACTTTGTCTTAGAAGACAACCAGCTGTAATGTCCGGCTGACAGCAGTAGGTCAAATTCTGGCATTTTTAAGGAAGAAACAAAAGAACATTGGAAAGCTAGAGACATATCTTTCAACTAAGCCATTTTGAAACTAAGCCAACTATAAAGCCGGCAATTTAAACCATCATAACAAAAGAGCTTTCTGTGGAGAGGAGCAGGTCTAACCCGCTGCGTGCCCTTTTCAAGAGGCATTTGAGGCCATCTCTTGGTTACAAGAAAATAACAAAATAATTTTCGTTATAATGCTTCATTCTTGTTCACTTGTCTGCAGTTTATTATTGTGCCTCTGAAGTCACCTTTCTTCTGTGAAGTGTTTTAAGACACTAGGACGCTCTGATAGGGTTTAACTTTTAAAAAAAACAAAAACATTTAGTTTAGCAGTACATTATTTTTTACATGGCTTGAGCCCATCTGTGACAGCTAGTGTCTGCTCTGTTTTCTTATTTAATTCTTAATCCTATTTTTTTTTAAAGTGCTTTTCTTCATTCAGTCTTTCATTATCATGTAGAGGTTTCTAGATCTTCTCTTACTGTGGTTATTATTCAGATATACTGCCACAGTTAGAGGTCAGGGACTATTTAACAGCTCATGTCTCAGCCGTCTACCTACACATACCCCTATTTTAATCTTTTCTATCTTTCTTTATTTCTTATTCTACTCATTCGTCTTTTCTTCATTTGTGTCCTTTCCATCTTCTTAAATTCCAGTCCCAACTGAGTTCGGAGCAGAAGAGTGCTGCCCTGCCATCAGTGCCCTCTCTGCTAGAAGTGCTGGGCTTTTCCTACTTCTACGGAGGCTTCCTGGTGGGTCCCCAGTTTACATTGCGAAGCTACCAGAAGCTGGTGGCAGGGGAGCTCACTGACTGCCCTGGAAAGCCTCCCAACAGGTAAGAAAAGGAGAAAATCAGGAGTGGTTAACAGAAAAATGAGCTGAAAGGCAATGTTAATTAGATCTTTGTTTAAAAAAGACAAGGCGGCGTCCCAGTGAAGCTCCTTTCTAGTTAACTTTCCTCTTCTTTTAAATTCTCGTTTCTCTTTTAGTGTTATTCCAGCTATGAAGAGGTTTGCACTGGGTTTCCTCTGCCTGGTGATTTATGCAATATTTAGTCCGTCGTACCCCGACAGCTACTACTTAACAGATGAGTATGAGGTGAGAAAACAAAAAAATCTTTTACAAATGAGCATTACTGTTATAAAAGCTTGTTTTATTTCAGCTGGCTGAAATGTGAATTATTTCCTCTCTACAGGCTCAGCCGTTCTGGTATCGCTGTGTCTTTATTCTGCTTTGGGGCAAAGTTATTTTGTATAAATACGTCAGCTGTTGGGTTATAGCGGTAAGTAGCTTGTCTCTGCTTTATTGCAAACAGCTGCAGGGTTGTCAGGATTATCAGTGTTCTAAGCTCTGACTTTACAACATGAATAGATATTAATACTGAAAAACGGTTTTGCATAAAGTGGGGGAACAAAACACCTGCAATTATCAGCGATATTTTTGATTCAAAGTGAAAACAAAAAAAGCCAAAAGCATGCATTTTAGTTATTTATTTTTTTTGGGATGTGGGGAAAGAGAAGCATAAAGTGTTGTACAGACTGTAGAAAAAGAAACGCAGTAAACATCTGCAGAGCTTGGACATGACCTGGAGGAATCTGGAGAGTTTCAGCTCATTGCATGTTCTACATGCTGACTCAAGTATGATTCTTGGGGCATAGGGAAGATCAGACACAACTTATGTATGAAAGAAGCAAGGATGAACTCCAGGTTTTTTTAAAACTATCATATCAAGCCCCCAAATAGACTCTGATGTATGTTTTGTGGACAGAAGAAGCACTTTTGGAACACAGTTTATTGATCAGCGATGAGAAAAGATCCCACCACCTGGAGTAAAACATGGGGGAGATTCAGTCATGCTGTGCGGCTGCTTTTCTGGTGTTGGAGGAAGTAAATTCATCAAATAAATGATGACATGGGAAGATTAGGATAGGATGTGTTTCTCAGTTACTGAGAACTTGGTTAAAGGTCAAGATCCTTGATCTTTGTACTGGGGAATATATATATTAAAAAAATATCAATAATGCTGACCAGCACTTTAAAAAGTTTTGACGTGCCTTTAAAAATTCATTTTTTCTCATGACTATAAACATTTATTTAGACACACTGCTGGCTGTTGTAAGATATTATTGCCAGAAAAACACCACACCACACATCCAATAATCTCTAGATGACTAATACACTCTAATCAGGTCACATTAGTGGTTCAGTCAGTGGTTGACTCATTTCAGAGGAAATACATGAGATGATCTTTGACTTCCCCTGCAGGTTAGTGGCTCAGTTTTTAAGGTTTCTGGGCTTCGTTGTGTGATCTTACATAAATAATATGTTTTATGTTACAGGAGGGTGTATGTATATTAACTGGACTCGGGTATAATGGAGTAGTGGACGGTAAGCACCAGTGGGATGCCTGTGCCAACATGAAGGTGTGGCTCTTCGAGACTACTCCGCTGTTTGGAGGAACCATTTCATCTTTCAACATCAACACGAATGCCTGGGCCGCCAGGTAAGTGTTAAGTCTGAAATCTGAGGCGCCTTCTTGCTGATATTCGAAGCCAGCTTATAAAAGTTAAAGATTTACTGCGATAACGGTGAAGAAGAGAGAGAAACAGTTCAAAACTCACAAAGAGGGAGTGGAAATCCTGGGAGGGTTTAAAAGGTGGCAGTCATTGACATTTTTTCCACCAGAAGCTTCATGCATGAAATCTTTTTAAACGTGTGACAACATTTAATGACCAGAGTGAGCAAAGCAATTTATTTATTGAGCAGATGGTTTATTACATGGTCCAGTTCAGCAGAACGCATTAACAACTAGTGCTTACTTTCACTTTCTGCTCTTCAAACTGCTACAGATGCAGAAAGTGGAGATGGCTCTGAATGAAGCGGGGTGGGAGTTGACTCTGAAATGGAAATGAAAGTGGCAAGGATGGTGAAATGTACCTGAAAGAGCTGATATGTGCTAAACTGATGGCTGAGATTATTGTGGAACTGGTCGATGCAAAGCTTTCAGGCGTGACATGGATGATCTAATTGTTTAACCTACAAAAGGTTTATTTATAGTCACATGTGCACCACTTCTGAGTTTAATCTCTTAGCGTACATAGAGGCCATTTAATTGGAACTCGCTTTAGATGCATCGGATTGGTACAACTGATGGCATTTTTACTTATTCTTTAGAAAGAAGCATTTATTATTTTATAAATTCACATGTACAAAATATAATGTAACAAGTATTTACAACTATCAGACTTGCAAGCAAAATATGCCCCATTCTTTGAATTACCTCGGTCAGTTTGATTGACTCACCAGTAAATAATTGAAATAAAAAAAATAAAAAACACAGGCGTTGGCGCTGATTTTCCAGATGAAGAAGATGTTGCAAGAAGATGCCACGATAATAAAAGCCAGTCAAACCTGAAATTGAGAAAGTTTTGATGTGACTCATGTTTCCTTCTTGTATTAATTTGAGGAGAGTTGGAGGTTTCACAGACCTGAAGCCTTAATTCCACTGATCAGCCTTAAAATTAAAACCTGACATGTAGAGTGAGCAGCACTGCTCATTATGTTGCATTGCAGTGTGAGGAAAAATTCTGGCTTTCACATGAATGCTAGTTTGACACTTGCCAAATACCTGGCAGCATCATCATCCCATCATCTGGCCTCTGACCTCCCCAGAAATCTGACAACCTGAAATCTAGTTGGATGTGATGATGGGAAGCGAACCAGCAACCCTTCCCCAACCTGAGGATCTTATGCTGACATCCTGGTTACAGAAAATCTAGGTCTCCCTCAGATGTTTGTCCATGTCTTGACTGATCAGAGGTGTTTTGGCCGCTTAAGGTGATCTTTAATGATATTACATTGATGGTCATAATGTGGCTAATCAGTATTTATGGCTCGGATGGGTTTTCTTTCATTTTGTATACCAGGGGTCTGCAACCTGCGGCTCCGGAGCAACAGGTGGCTCTTTGGACCTTCCACAATGGCTTTTATAATAATACCAGCTTAAAATGATAAAGAACCAACTAGCATCCTTAAAACGAGATAATGTTCCAAATGCAGGTTTTACATGTTTTAGATTAAATGATTGCAGTGATTTTCCACAACATAATGACTCTAAAAGTACCAGTAATATTCCTTTTAGATCAATTTTTCTTGTCATTAGTTTGGAAACTAAAGACCTTTTAAAAGAAAAAGAAAAGTTTTTAACAAATATCTATATCATATTCACGAAAATCGTCTCTTTGCAAAGTTTTTTTTAATTTTTAATTTTATTTTAAAACCTAAATTAGAAAAATAAGGTTATTGTTCTTCAAAAGTGACAAATGTCTTCTCTTAGCTATTTATCAAAAAATATAAATTCATTTCATAAGGGAACGGCTCTAACCAAATTTTATCTTGGTGGACCAAGGGCAAAATTGGCTCTTTGGTTTGTAAAGGTCGCAGAACTCTGTTCTATACATTCATCTACACTAAATGTGTATGGAGAAAAAAAAATCCAACTCTACACAAATGTGACCTTTTTTACCTTTTTAATATGAACATTGGTTTTAATTTAATTCCCTGTAGTATGCATTTTAGAATAAGTGTAATTAATAGCACAATCCACTGTGTTGGATCTGGTTGTACTTGCCAGATATTTGTTTTGAGAGTAAGAAAAATGGCTGAAAGCATTCTCCCACATCTGTTTTCAAAAAGGTGAGAGGTGTGTTTGGGGGGTGGGAGTTTATTCTGAATCCCATGAGGTCACAAGCAGGCATCTTAACAACTCATCCTCATGCATGGGTGGTGTCGGTGTGTGGATGAAAAACATGCCGTACATTTGTGTAAGATTTTCTAGCGCTGCAGGACAGCCATCAGACTGAATATCCCGGCAGAAGCCGAGAGTTGTTGAGATGCTCTAATATAACTCTGTTGCTATGCAACAACAACCTGCAGGTACATGAGAGCGTGCCACTGTGACAACCGATGCACTAAGCATTTCTGACTGCTTCATGCAGATTTGAGCTTTAAAAGAGTCAATCCCTAACCTAAGCTTTTTTCTTTTCCTTTTCTTTGAAGACATGTATTCAAGCGGTTGAAGTTCCTGGGCAATAAGACTTTGTCTCATGTGGCCACGCTAGTCTTTTTGACAATTTGGCATGGCCTTCACTCCGGATACATCTTATGCTTCTCCATGGAATTTTTGATCATCATTGTGGAGAGACAGGTATACTTCAGTAGTGTTTATGTGCAGGAAGCTCCAACTGTTTATCATTTCAGAAGCTGGTTAAATTGTTTCTTTTTCTTGTACACTTTCTACATCTTAAAAAAAATGTTGAATTATTAAGAAGGCATCACATTTTGTTCTTAAACTGATTAAATGCACCTCACTGAGGACTTGGCTTGTTATTTAAGTGGTGGCTACATTAATAATGTGCCATCAGTTTATGAAATAATTATTCCTCTGCTGTGTTATCAAAGCCGTGATGGACCGTGTGTGTTTGCTTGACAGGCCCTGACACTAGTGCGGGATAGTCCCCTGCTGACAAACCTGGCCAACAGCCACTTCTACCCCCTCATCTATGTAGTCCAGCAGTTTCTACACTGGCTCTTCATGGGGTATCCTCTTGTTCCGTTCTGCCTCTTCACCTATGACAAGTGGCTCAAGGTAACGTATTCAAGAGATGAATGAGTTTTCTTTTTTTCGCTTGTACTAATTAATCAGCTTTGGGAGCAGTTTAGATGTCAAGTTTGGACTGCAGTGTGCACCGAGTACAAAAGGATTAGCTTGTGAGGAGTGTGTTGTTCAGACAGCAGTGTGGTGTTGTAGTGTATAACCCAGGATCCATTTTCCCCCTTTTTTTTTTAAAGATGTAAATTCCAACTCAGTGCAATGATTAGAAAATCCCAGAAACCAATTTTGTATTCAGTACAGAGCCGTGTTTCCCACGGTGTATCAGCACAATCCATAAATGTCTGAGCTGAGGAGAGCAGCTGGTGGACCTTTGGGGGAACGAACATCATCCCATTCATTTCCAATATAAGCTTGTAGCTGCTCGGGTGTCCTGGGTCTTCTTTGTCACATTTTGTATTTCATCATGCAGCGAATGTTTTCAGCTCCTGCAGGCAGGCAAGCCCAGCACCCGAGTGCTTCTGTTACGATGCCACGCTGTTGTAATAAAAGCAAAACGGTCCTTAATTTTGAGGCGTTCATTACAATTTTGCTCTTCTTTCCATGGGTATGACGGCATTTGTAAGTTTCAGTTTCATTTCTCAATTACTTCAGTTCACTGGATATTTTGACGGCCATATTTCTGTGGTAGCGTTAGTAGTGTTAACATAAGCACTTTACTGACCTGCATGTAGTTGCTGTACCTATAGGCACTCACAAGATGAGAATGTTTTGGGATTATGTGTATAGAACATGGCATAACACCCTGGAAGTTACGCTGCAAAATATGTGGTGTAATCATATGGAAGTTACTAATGCAGTAGAACAGGATAATTATATGCATGAAGGATTAAAAAAGAAAAAAAATCCTAAATAATAGTGGTGGATGCTTCAGTGCTCTGACATGGATGGATCTACCCCCACCCCCACCCCCCAAATGTTAGTTCCAAATGAGTAAGCACAAATAAGCATTAAAATCTGACTACAAAGTAAGTGGCTCACATGCCAAAACACTACATTGTGACTTCCTATCTCAAAAATGGGCTTTCACATTTAGGCATTGTAGGTAATCTGCTGCAATTGTGTACTAACTATGATTTGATTAGCCAAGGCAGAGAGCCTCCCTGATGTGTCACTGCATTTCAACAAAAGTTGAGGCACACAAAACATTTTTTTTATCATGTCTTTTGTGTCTGGTGAAAACAATGCACTCAAAGCTGCTGTCGGTTTCTTTCTGTTCAGCCTTAAAAGAGATTTACAAGAAACATTCAGCGACACAGGTAAATCTTAAAATGTTTTATAGAAGGCTGATAAGAGCAGGTTTTTCAGGAATGGACAGATGATAACTGGGTTATGGAAAGGAAAGGAGCTGGTGTTTAAACACTGAATGGGACAAATAACACGTACAAAAGAAATAGGAATTGACAAGTTAAAAGAACAAATGTTATATTTCACGGTTTTGTCCATTTTTCTTTGTTTTTCAGGTGTATTACTCTATCTATTTCTGTGGCCATGTGTTCTTCATCACAGCTTATTTAATCTTACCATACCTCCGAAAGCTGCTGGTGCCCAAAAAAGACCGGAGCGATAAAAAGCAGGACTAAAAGCACATGTGAGAAAGCACATTTACTGTATATATTGTTTCTTTGACATTAATCCAGAGTCTGATGACAGATTTCTTTTTCTTTCAGGTCCGTATAAGGCTGAATATCCTCTGAAGGGAACTGTGACTTTCAAGGAGGGAATGGAACATGTTTTAAGGCCTTTATAATTAAAATTATATATATATATATATATATATATATAATGTGAAAATACAAAAAAATAGTATATGTCCATGTAAAAATAAATTTATATATATTTTTGTGTTTCTAAGTGGGAGGGTTGTTTTTATAAACATTTTGGAAAATATTTAAAGGAAATTACCATTGTGCCACATGCGGTAATTGTGAGCCAATCACAGGCAATTTCCTGTTTGTTCAACTTTCCTTCTCTTTCATTTTTTGTTTTATTTAAATACGTGTGGGACTGGAACTTGAGAGACTCTACAGGCCTTGGACATTGAATTGCACTCACAAGTCACAGGTTCAGAGTCCGTTTTTGGCTCCAGTGTGTTTTCTTGTTTCATTCTTTAGCAGCAGCACTAAGCCTGAGCTGGAGGTTAAAGCACAGCAATGACATGTATAACTATTCCTAATGCCACAATGTAATACGCATACTGTTCTCCGTAGAAGGAGTTAGATGATGAGGTATCGAGGGACCGCTAGTGGTTATACAAGCACCGTCTGTTGCACACTGTACACTAAAATGAATGTGAATGTTTTGTTTTTTTTAACCATTCATTTGGACTACGTTTCATTCGATTTGTGATGAGGGGGGACTGACTTGATTTTTATAGTTTTAACAGCTTTTCCGAATAAGATCTTTTGGTAGTTTTGGATAAGATTTTTGTGAAACAAATTCATTTGTTCCTGTCTTTCCTGAATTATGTTTTTTGGTGTAATTTTCCACATCCTCTTTTCTTTTTCCTCTTTTGAGTCTGTTCCACTCCTCTGTGCGTCTGCCTTGATTCGAACTCCAGCCCCTGCTCTGAAATATACAGATGTGAAAGTGAATCACAGTCATTTTTGGTTCCTCTTACATTCATCTGCATAAGTAAGGGCGATTGACTGTTTTTTGGGGTTGGGTTTGTTTTGAACATGAAGCAAAACAAAGACTGGTTGGACTGCACCTGTTTCTTGGAGTGAAGTACATGCATCCTATCCCACTGTGGGAACGCCTTTTTTGTTTTTTTTTCTGTTTGTTTTGTTTTCTCATCTTCAGTGGGTGAAGGTGGAATAATTTCTCCTGCCGGCCTGCTGGAGGAAGGCCTCTGCTCTGCTGCTGCCGTCCTTTCAAACAGACGGAGAGGACAAACCTCACTGTAGCAACGGCCCAGATTTCACTCATATTTATACATGGCATGTTGATTATCAATTGATGAATTTCTATTTCAAGAGACTACTTTTTTGCCTTACCCTTCATAAATGTACAAAGTAAATTGAGATGTGGGAGTAGGGTTGGGGGGGGTGTTTTTTCCTATACATTTTTTGTAATGTTCATTAAAAGTGCAGCATTTGAAGCAAAAGACTCTGCAGCTGTGTTTTGTGTCCAAAATCTTCATGTTTTTAAACAAGGCCAAAACGGGGTGATGACGTCATTTTGCAGTGTGGTTATGTGAGGCAGGAGCCAGTGTGACATATGAGGGAAAAAAATTAAAATGTACCCACAAAAAAAACAAGGAGAATGTGGCTAAGTCTAGTCATGAAGCAGGCTCGGAGCTGACAACTACCATGATGAGATGAATTGCTCTGTTGGGGTCTGAGTCACTCTCAATGTGCAGCAGAAAACAGCCAGAGCAGCAGTCTGGTTGCGAGCTAGTGGGGGCCTGTGGAGAGAGAGAAGAAGGACGCAGTGTGGGCGGGTTAAGAAACGCCGAGAGGGAGGGGGCGCAGCGTAACATTCCCACCGTTTTTCCTCCCGTTACCATCTCCTGGAAAAACAAGGACGTCCGTCGGTCTCTTCTTCCTCTTCCTCCTCCTCACCTCCCTGATTCTAACACCCGGGTGCGAGCATCCTCCTCAGTTAATCTCCAATTCTACCGGGAGGTTTTGTTCTGCTGTCAGCCTGCCTGAGGGGCGGATTGCCGAAACCGAGCGGCAGGTGCGTGAGAGGCGGATGCTGCGCGCGTAGAGGCAGGGTACCAGCCAGGATCATCACCGCACACTCGCCACGGTAATGTCAAATCTGCTTGTGGAAAGCTTAATTTCTGCTATATTTCCGCTCAGGACGCCAGGATAACGTTTGAATATGGCAATGGGTCGGCATGAAGCCCGAGCTGGTAATGTGTGTGTGCCAATACCAGCCTGTGACGGAAAATCGGCTGGTAATTGTCGCATAGCATGCTCCTGCTCCTGAATGTGGATGTGTAGCCCAAACAACCTGTGCACTGATGGAGTCTCGTGTTGTGTTTGTCCTCTTTTTTTAAATGTAATATTCCGTTTATCTTGTCATGTAGTCTATCAATGTCTGTTGCAGTAGGGGGGTTAAAAAAATAGAGGTTTGTTATGTGAGATGAGATGAGATGAGATGAGAGACCCCCCCTCCCCATCTCAAGGACTCATTTTTCAGCTGTGGCTGCTGCCTCAAGACATCAGCTGTTTTGATGACCTAACAGGCAACAAGGAAACGATGGTTTAACATCCACACCGCCACATGCAAAAACGTTTAGTAGTTAAAACACTCACGACCGGGCGTGTGCACGTTTCACAGGCTATTTCAGGCTGAAAGCGTGTCATTCTGATTCAGAGGAAAGCCAGAAAGCGGCATTATGTGGATATGCTTCTGGATTTTTGGGGGTTCAGACATGAATCTGGATCCAGCTTCACCCACTGCACACATGACACTTCTCTGCAGATTTTCTTGCACAAATGCAGCAATGTAAAACCCTCCGTGCACCGTTTATGCCTGATCTGCTTCTGTCTTTTCTGTTTCTGTCGATGTACTTGTCTCCTCCACCGCTGATCAAGTGTTAATGCATGTACTTTTACCCCCCCTCTGTCTTTCCTCACCCCACCCTGTTGCCCCCCTCTCCCTTTTCTTTCCTTTCCTCCTTCAGATGGACAGAATGAATTTTCTCTCCTTCCTTCTTCTTTGCTTGACTTCGGTTGCCAGTGGCAACAAAGGTCAGTTTCTCATCCTTTTTGACTGGTAATTGTGAAGTATTGAGACGATGGTTTACATTGCCATAGGAACACGCACACCCGTCTAGGTTTTCAGGCAGGGCCACAGCTGGTTTCGCTCTCAAATGATACTGATGACTTTGTTGTTATTCCTGTATCATAGCTTCGATTCCTCACACACAAAAACATTTTGTGTTTTCCTGTGCATGTACCTGTTTTTATCAGTGGCGTGACTCTGAGAATACGATGGATCTGTTTCCCTGCCTATAACAGATTTATCATTGTGGACACTGATTCAGCATCACTGTTTCAATTATGATCTTGCTGAGGGAAGGCAAATGAACCAAACAGCATGGAGGGAGAGTATTTGAAGAGAAGGTAGAAGGGGGTGATGCAAAAAAAAGGCAAGGAGATTGAAGGATATGGGGGGGAAGAGAGAGATGGGAAGAGAAAGAGGAGAAGGAGCTTTGACAGGAGAGGATGTGTTGGGAGGGAAGGATGATAAGGAGAGGGAGGGAGGAGGAGGGGAAGGTGATATAGAGCAAGAGAGACGTGGTACGTGAGATCAGGTGGCACAAGGGAGAGCAGAAAACTGCGATACTGTAGCTTTTCTGTGCATATGTGTGTATTTGTGTGTTAGTGGGGCCATATGAAGAAGGATGGATAGGCGATTCTTATGGAGTGACAGAAAGAGGACGAGCGCCAGAGAGAGCAGACAGAGATGGAACGAGATGCCTCTCAATCTGTAATCCCGAATGTAATCCACAGGACTGATGCTCAGATTAATGCTACATAGCAGCATGGAGGGAGGGAGGGAGGGGGAGATCAGTGGAGGGGAACAGAGGGCACGAGAAAAATGACCAAACAGAGACACACGACACGCGAAGTGTGTGAAAACACGAGAGATGGAGGAGCAGGGATGATGTCAGCCAGATAGGATAGATATGTGTGATTAGAGCTGGTGTTGAACTCGTTTTTATGCCCTCTGTAAAATATTTTATTCAAACTGTCTGGCATGGACAGCTTAGTCAGGTTTATACTGTTTTCTTTACCTGTGTAAATGTCATACCTTTACTACTTCAAATAATGCTTTTAGTAGAATTATTTAAATGTGCAGGATGAAGTCTTGTGTCAGTTTTTGTGTTGTGCTTGTCCAAATTTAACAGCAAGATTTTTTTCTCTCTGTTGCACGGAAAGTATTGCAATATTATTTGCAATTATTGCAAAGATCTTCTTATCAACTAGAACCAGAAATACTCTGCTTCCATTTTAGTTCGGGCCAACTTTTCATTTATTCAAAGTAAAAAAAGAAGTATTTGGTTTAATCTATGAACGAAATTTTAACTAAAATGTTTCAGTTGATAATTATAATCATAACTGACGGTGGTGGTTTGTCAGCACCGCGGCCTTATAGCAACAAGGTTGCTGGTTTGAGGGGTTCAAACATGTGAAGTTAGCATGTTTTCCCAGTGTATGTGTACGTTCTCTCCGGGTACTCATCATCCAAAGACATGCATGTGAGGTTAGCTGCTCTCTCTAAACTAAGTTTGAGTGTGAATGTTTGTGTGGCTCTGTGTTGGCCCTGCGATGGACTGGCGACCTGTCCAGGGTGTACCTGCCCCTCACCTGCTGATAGGCTCCAGCCCCTTTCCCCCTGAGTTGGACATAGAAAATGAAAGAATTAATTAAAATATTGTAGCTGTGTTAATTAATGTTAAATAATTACTAATTAGTTAAGATATTGTAGCTGGAGATTGTTTTTCTTTTCCAAAAAATGTTCAATGTTTTTTGCTCTTAAAGCACTTACTTTGCAGGTAATATCTATGTGTCTCAAAATGTTTAATATTAAAAATGTACAGTATAAAAATGCTTCATTAAAAACACTTTAGCATCAACCAATGCACTTCTTCAATATAAATGAGGAAGGGAAGGAAATCATTTACATTCAGCAGCAGAGCGCACGTAAAGGCTCTGGTGCTCCAAGAAAGAAAAAAAAAAGAAAATTCAAATCGCACTCCTTGTTTTTGTGGGAGAGGAGTCTGATCAAATTCAGAACCAGCATAATTTTCGTCTGGTTTCTCTCCTCTCAGAAGCGCAACTGCAAAAAATTAGTTCCAGTCAGATTTTAGAGCAAGTTCAGTGTGGCCTCAACAAAGCCATCCCCAAATAAAAAAAGCCTTGTGCCTCTGTCTGATTTCAAACTCTGCAGCTTCTGTTATGAGAGATGGGGAACAACAGAGGAAGGGCACGCCGCCTTTTGTTTTCATTCGTTGCTGGAGTGTAAAATCGTCATCCTTCTGGCAAAATTAACTTGGCCTATGATCACTCAGCGCAGAACATTCAGCACAAGGATGAATAATTAATTCTCAATTAAAGGTTAAATTCACTCTAAAACCTCAGGCACTTGATTCTGACTTTGCCTTTTTTTGGAGCATCATTGTGATGCGCCTGTGGTAGACTAGTTTGGCTGCCTTGTTTGAGTAATATATTTCTGTGTGTGTGCATGTGTGTGTTTGGGTGATGCAGTGAAATCAGACTGGCTTTAATTGTGCTGTCAACCAGACACAAATAAAGGAAATGTAGACTATACAGAGTATAGAGAAGACTGAGACAGTGATCGGATTGACGCTTTGTGGTCAGACATTGTGCAGTTTCCCCCTCATACACACTTACTGTGTCCTCCCCCATAATTGAGTGTTAAAAATAGATGCATTGGTTTCTTATAATTGCTCCATTTAACCCAAAGCCTCTTCGGTCTCTTCTCTGTGCCATCCAGCCAATAAGCACAAGCCATGGATCGAGACAGAGTACCAGGGGATTGTCATGGAGAACGACAACACCGTGCTGCTCAATCCCCCTCTTTTTGCCCTGGACAAAGATGCCCCACTTCACTATGCTGGTAACATCAACTGCAATGAGTAGCATGGAAGACTGTAAAGAACACTCTGGAAAATTTGAAATGAAATCTTTTTTTTTTTCAAATAGCTGCTGCAAATGAAATCGGTCAAACTGTTTGTGTTTCTCAATTGAAAATGATTAGATTTTGCAGCTGTGCTGCAGCAATGGGCCTGTTTTAAGTTTTCATAGTAAATACAACACAATTTTTTCAGTTTGTAGCTTTGAAACACCTGCCAGTATAAACAATTCCCTTCCCAACAGAGCATTTTAATATTAAAAGTAATGTATTCAGTTACAGACTATTTTTAGAGCAACGCTGTGTAATTCTACCCCTCATTGCTGGAGCTCTGCCTCTGCTGCCTGATGAAATAAGGTGATCGTACTTGCACTCAGAGTCCTGGAAAATGACTATGCTCTGACAAATTATGAAATATCAACTTAGACCACGGAGGGGCTTCCTGAAATATATTGAGCTCAAGTCAAGAAGGAGATGGAAATTAGTCGTTTGAGCAACAAACCTTGGACTTTTGTCAGCCGATAAAGAACTGCTGGTTTTCTAAGGATTTTTATTTTGAGTCAAGACTGCAATCTGTTTTATTATGTCCTGATAGCGACTAACTCCAGGAGATAAAGTACCACTTAAAGCTATATCTAATTATCTGTATGCTCAGTTGTACAATAGATTTGTGCAGGTTGTGCAGTAGTAGCGACATAATGTATTTTCTGGGCTTCAGTGGAGAACAGTGCTCCTCTTAAAGGGCCTCATGTCTGATTTGAACGACATAATTTCAACAGAAGACCACTTTGAACTGGCGAGGTCCTCCAGTTATATCTTGCTGCTTGTTGTCTAACCCCAATTCCCCAAAAGTTTGGATTATGTGAAACGTAGATAAAAATACATGCACTAATTTGCACATTTCTAAAAATGTAATTTAGTTGAGAAAACTATACAGATATACAGCATTCCTCATTTTGATATTAGTGTCATAAAATAAAAAATAATTGATACAGGTGGAGTAAAAACTAGAAAAATTGCAACTGGCATTACATTAGTAGCTTAATTGGGTATAAAACAAGAATCTCAGAGAAATCTCTCTTAGCATGCTCTAAATGGACTGAAACTCTTTTTGAAATGGATTGAGGTGAAGTCCAAAGCTGTCCTGTTCTATGTCGGATTGAAATCTTTAATTTTCGGAACATAATGGACACTGTATCCTCAGGGCTAACGAGGAAAGGGAGCATCTGGCTTGTTATCAAGGCACAGTTAAAACGTCAGCGTCGGTGATGGGGGTGCATTACTGGGTACGCCGTGATAGCTCGCACATCTGTGGAAACATCATCCCAGATGATGATATTCAGTAATGAATATTACTGAACAGTAATATTAAAGGGACTATACCCGATTTCACGTCCGGCTAGCTTAATTAGCTATAGCGGCTATTTTTTATTTAGCTTTTGTGTGACGCTTTTTCTTGGCTAAGGGGTTTAACTTTCATAATTTGACTCCGGATCACTAGGGGAACGCTATTACTGGCTGATCGGAGTGTGGACGTTCCAAAAATTAACCCGGCAGAGAAAGAGCGTCATGCCAATGCTAAAAAAACTAGCCGCTTCCGCTAACTAAAATGCGCTGGACTCGTACATATGCGCAATCAATGAGTCGTTAATTGTAATGAAATTACCGCTTTTACTACATACTATACCACGTAGAAAACCATTTTTCTTAGAAAGATTAAAATAATATCAGGTATAGTTCCTTTAAGTTTAATCTGAGTAGAAAAGCATTGGACTGGTAATGATAAGTATTAACATAATTAATCAAGATAATCATAATCAATCAATTACTAATTCTTTTTACATCTAACTAACACATACATATATTCATACAGTAACTGTAGTCAAAAAGAAAAAGTTCAGTTCCATGGCAGCCGGATGGAAAATAGCCTTCTTCCTGCCGCGCCTGAAGGGAACAAGCACTTCTGTGTGAACTAGTGGACATATTAGCACTCAGGACGAACCCCGGTTTCACCACTTTTCCATCCAGCTATAACTTAGCTATAACTATATAAGCTATAACTGAAGTGAGGACCTCGTGGCTTCATAAAGGACTTGTTGAAAGAACTTCAGTTGGAGTGGGGCATTAGGGGTCGCTTATCCATGCCCGGTTATAAGCTGAGAAACGGGGCAGACTCTGGGTTTATTCAATGCCGTTAGAGCCAGGCAAGTATCTTCACCACCAGCCAAAGCAGACCTTAACTTCAAGTGGAGGTCCTAACCCCTGAGATGGAGGGCTAGCCTTATGGTGCGTTCAGACCAAAAGCAGCGAGAGCGTCGGGAGCGTCAGGTTTACAT
>JAVQJG010034528.1:0-35660 GCA_036024015.1 Craterocephalus amniculus
CTCTTCTTGTTTCAGAAACCACGGTTTTCAAATTGAGGACATGACGTCAGGGCCTCCACATCAGAGCCCACCTCTGCCGCCAAAAAGCTACCACTCCCCCCCCCCCCCAACTAGTTGCGTGTGTTTCAGTTCAGTATGCTGCAGAAACAGTTCAATTTGTGTGCATGTGTGTGTGTGATGTGAATGATAAATACTGGACAGTGAGACATTTTTGTCCCTCTAAATTTCTGTAGTTTAGATTAATCATTCACTCCATGAAAATGTGGAAAAGCAGAGCTGAATCGTTGAGGAAAGTCTTCCTTGTGTCCCTGAATAATTTACGTTTTACCTGGAAAAGCCCAAAGTTGAAATAAATAATCACCAGTGTGTGTGTGTATAATGAAGAGGAAGTGGATCAGAGAGGAGCCAGTTGAAGTGGCTCGGGCTTCTGTTTAGGAGGCTTCTTGGTGAGGTGGAGGTGGGAAAATCCCACTGGGACGAGACCCAGGACACCCTGGAGGGACCGGCCTGGGAATGCTTCAGGATCCAAAGGATTAGCTGGAAAAGTGGCCAGAGGGGGAATTCTGGGCTTCCCTGCAGCTGGCCCCACGAACCGACCCCAGATAAGCAGAGGAGATGACTGAATCAGGGAGATGTGGGTTCAGGGAGCAGAAAGAGTCATGTCCCTGCTGCTGTCCGACCCGTCATGGAAGCAGCAGAGTCCGTCTGCTGTTCAGGGCAGGATTTCAGAAAGCAAGTTTGAGGAGTCATTTCATGACCACAGCCACTGCAGCTTGTTGATGGTGTCTCGTTTTGCTTCCTCTCGTCCATTTCAACTTTTATGAAGAAATCTTTTGAGTTCCTTCAGCTTTTCTATGTGAGGTAATGATGCAGACATGCAGCAGTCTCACATCTCATATGTGTTTAAAACGGAAAACACTCCAGCGAACCACAGATATTTTACAATCACGCTCATTCAGTGAAGCCAATTACAAACAGCACATCCACACAAATTAGTTTCTACCACCAGGCTTCACTTTTTGAAGTAGTCTGCTGTGGAGCTGGTGCATCAAATAGGTTTTATATTTCATTTCAGTATTTGGATCTTTGCGCAAGAAAAAGTAATTTTGCAATATAGATATGAGCTACTGGCTTTAACCTTATGAATTGTGGTGTATCTGCAGGAAGCTGTGAGGAGATTCAATCATTTCCTCAAGTGCTTAAATAATGTTCAGAGAAATCTGAGAGGCTGAATTCAGGGCTGTAGCCGGGATTTTAGAAATACCGAGGTCCACCACGCAGCCCACACGCCTCAAAAGATCAAAATGACGACCAGAATCTAAAATAGAAGTAACTTGAATCACACAAACCCCTCCCTCCCTATTTCTCATTTCTGTTTTCTTCTTTCTTGAACTTCCTCTCCTCCCACATCTATCCTGCCAAAGTCTATCAAAAACAGTGAAAGTACTATCCACACCTTCCCTGTTTTCCCCTTTACATGGAATGATTGAAAATAAGCAGATTTAGTTTTCCAATCCCTTGTAGTAGTCGGTATGGGAGGAATTGATATTTCAGTATCAACGTACACATCTCTGCTTATTGGTCTTCTCAGATAACCCCATAGTTTAGATGCATTTAGCAAAAAAATACAGAGGTCCAGCCCTCACTGTCCTCAATGCTAGGTACGGCCGTGGTTGAGCTGCATATTTGTTACATGGTTTCAAAATGGTAGGGACAACCTGCCTGACCTGCCTGGACTCAGGTTTCATTTTGAGGAGTTAAAAGTTGCCTCAAATGAAGCTTTAACGCTCAATTTAAATGGCAAATGACTAAATAACCACAAAATATTTCCCTTACGTCTCATCACATGACTGCTGTTTTATTAAACAAATCTATATGCAAATAAAGCTTTAGTCAAAAGGACCTGACATGGGGTGGATTCCCTACATTTCTGCACACACCCAGCTTTAATAAAAGGCTGTGTGCAGGTGTTGCTCAGAGCCGTCACGTCCTTTGTTGGTGTTGCATAGAGAGGAGCAGAGCCTGAGGCGCGTGCAGTCCAAGTGTGTCGGTGTTTGCATGAGAAAACGTGTTGAGTGTGCTGTGTGTTGAATTGATGTGTGTGTGCGTGGGGTGAGGTGAGGCTGACAGTGACAGCAGCTTGCATGGTGAAGAGGAAAATTTAACCTCCACTGCTGGTAAAGGATCAGTCCCGCAGCACCTTATTAGTTTCTTACAAGTGTGTTGCAGAAGGAAGGGGGGGTGGGGTGGGGGTGGGGCGAACTTTCATTAACTGAGATTAAATCACATGAAATGCCTCAGAAGCATGTCCTCAAGCTAAGAGCCATCCACCCCCCTTTAAAAATAGACAAATACATTTCAGGAAGGATTTGCTTTTTTTTGTTGGTGGCTGCTTGACAACCGGTTGCAACGTTGCGGCTGCGTGACGGGGGATGTCACGGCACGCGGGGAAACGAGGACGTGTAAGGCGATGTTTTTTGACGTTGCCCTTTTCTTGATTCCACGCCCACCTCCTCTTCACCAGCTCGCGACATGGTCGGAAGCAGTGCTGCTTTGCACCCGTCAGGGCCGATAACAGGCCGAGATGGCTTGAATATGGCACCGTGGGATCCGCGGTGACAGCCGGGCGAGATGCTCCGCAACATCTCGCTAACAGTGGAGACAGCGTGACATCCCACAGCAGCAAACAGAAAATCTGGTGTGATCCCTTTTCCAGTCGCACGGCTGCACCAGAAGTTAAACCCAGAAAGAAACCAGACCTGCAGCGTGTAGAGTTCATAAATCTGATTTATTTTGATACAGTATGTTTTATAATCACTCCAAATATTTGTTAGTGCATAACACAATTTAAATGTCAATTTCTGGGAACGAAACTCTTTCACGCCTTAAGCACCAGGAGTGTGTCCAGTATATACAATAACATATACTCCATATTGGGTTTTCGTTTCGCTTACAGTAAGCTATACTGTACATAAATTAAGTAGGCCTACACAGATCCCGCTTCACATTGGGCTCGGCGCATTTTCTTATCATACACAGGACTCTTCATCCCGAAGCAGAGGCACTGAATTGGAAAAAAACGAAACAACCAAACAAACAAACCCTGAAGGCTCAAATCCTACTGTTGAACTACTGTTTGGCAACCGAGTAATAAGCAGAAAACAAACTATATGGAAAACATTTTCATAGAAAAAAGATGAACGGCTCACCTAGCATCATCTTTTTCTGCAACAGACAATACATTCATCGGTACATTAACCCCAGCACATTTTAAGCAAAGACACATTTTTTCTCCATCAGCCCGAAAACCTTTAAATTCATTGTGTTATAAATATTTTTCATTTCACTCCACCTCATTGATAGCTTTCAGGATTTAACATCTGACTTTTTGTGGAGGATCTTTCTGTGTGCGCTGACAGAAAAGGCAGACACGGTGCTTAGTTGGTTTGATAAACATCATCTGTTTGTGCGACGCTTTATTATACTGATGACCTCGAGAGAGCTGAATGAAGTAGACTCTGTTGGGACTTACAGTTGCAAAACCCGTTTTTGGCAAATGCATTTGACTGATAGTCTGACATGAATACATTCTGATGTTAAAAAGAAAGAAAAACACACACAAAGTAAGCTGTAAAGTAACCACTGTGCTACTCTTTAAAGGTGCCATGTGCAGCAGTTTGCAATTATAAACCACTGTTAGCTGTTATTGCTGGGTCTGATTATCTCATATAAATATTTAGGAGGAATAATAAAGCTGTGCAGATTGGTGATATTAGTGGGGTTTCTCAGATACATTCAAAAAATAAAGAAAAGGTAAACAATTGTACAGGCTTTTCAGCTTTTAGTCAACTGAATTCATTCCTCTCTAAAAATGTCCTGATACTGATACTGAATAAAACATTTTATATATATAGTGATATGAGGACTGTCATCGTCAACTATCTGCCCAATAGATAGTGGAAAATAGAAATTTCACTACCTTTTTGTTCACGTTGTGTCATTATTACAGCACAAAGTCTGACAATGGATTAACAATAAGCCGTATAAGTAACTTTAATCCTCATTTTTCCTCCTTCAGGAAATAAGACTATAATTCTTTAGCTAACAAAGAAAATAAACCCATTAGTTATGCAACTAAACTCGTATCATTAATGTTAATGTTAGAAGGGAACACCTCCAGATATGCAGCCATTAGCATCAAATCCTCATGCAGGAGCCATGAAAACACAGCAGGAGGCGACATGATGAAGGTTAATTTAAAGAAGCGCCAAACAAACCTAAAACTTTAGAAAACAACTTCAAATACACAGATTGACATCATGCATCTGTCCAGCTGTTGATATGAGGGCGACTGGAAAAGATGATGACAAACTTAAATAGCTGCAGATAGCTAACAGGTGAAACTGATGCACGTAGCACCTTTGAGCTACATTCACCAGTCTTTTACCCTCTCATACGCAGACACACACACTTATACACACATTCGCATGAGACATGACTGTCATTCACTAGTCAGGGCTGCGCACAGTTCACCATGCGATAATTCTGCTTGTTTCTATTATTTGTAGCAAACTCCATCATGCAGGTTAAATCTCAAGCATGACTGGGACCAAGATAAATTATAAATATTGAAAGGTTTAATTTCAATAACTCTTCTACTGACATATCTTCAAGTCTTATGTTTTAAATATGGAAAAATGAAGGGAAAAAAACAAGAAAACTTTAAAATCTCTTTCTTTTTTCTTACAGGTAGATACAGATATTTGGAAGTATGGATTCATTAGCATATGAAAAAGCGATGAAGCGTTTCCGTTTATTTTTGCCTCCACTTTTTCACAAATAAAGTGAGACAAGCCGGAGGGTCTTCACCAGAAAACCAACAGAAAGCAGAACAGATATGTAAGAAAAAAACAACACTTTTACAAGTCACATTACAGAATTTCCTCATAGAAGAGCAGGTATGCCTGAGAGTTGAGTACCCTGGACTCCGGTACCGTCTGAACTGTGGTATCGCTGACGTACACCCACTGGCCCTGGGAGCTGCTGCCGGCATCCCTCGCACCTAAAAAACACACATAGTGCAAATACACAATGGCCACCATAGAGCCAGAAACAAACAGAAACTAAGCTGATAAAAGTTTTTAATAAGGGTGCAATGGTTCAAACGATTCGGTTCGATACTTCAGTGTCGACGTTCAATATTTTCTTAATACAAAAAATTTATTTTAATGCTTAATTTTAATGCTACAAGCATACTGTGGAGGCTTCAGTGCCGCTAAGAGCCATAGATGGCAGTCGCTAGTTCAAAAAAGTTAGGATTACATAAAATCCCTTTAAGTCATGGTGGTTGTACAAGGTTCTGAATTTTTTCCATTTGGCTTAGTTTTTTGTCTCACAGATGATGTGATGTGCTGTATTAAGGCCAGCTTTTGCTTGTAAGGAAGTGTCTGTCTTTGTCAGTAATACTACATGTACAGTAAAGGAATTTGGGGATATTTTTAAAAGCACAGATGAACAGATTGGCAGTCCTCCTAAAAGCTAAAAGCTTGAAAATGAAGCTACAAGTGGTCAAATGTTGACTGTCTGTAAGATAATTCAAGCCTAGAGAGGCGAACGACAAACCAAGGACAAAAAGCCAAAACTGATCCAGAAAAAGAGGCACAGCTGACAAGCATTTAAGAGCTGGACAGCGTCAGTTTTACTTTAACACAAAGCAGTAATTTCAATGCAGTGCAAAGAGATCCATTTCAAAGAGTTTTTTTATTTTTCCACAGCTGATACTAAATCAGTCATCACAAAGTTTGGTATTTGTTGAATAAAACATGTAAAAGTTTAAATTACATAGATATAGTTCAGCTACAACAACAGAAGCTATAGGAGAGAATGAATATGATGAAATAAAAACATTTTCAATACGATCAAGTCTGAGCCATTCTGCCAGCATCTTTTATAACAACATGCTGAGACCTTTGTGCAACTAACTACAGCCTCCAGCTGTAATATCTCAAGTCTTACTTTAGCTTATTAGCAGCAAGGACAACTATTTCCTCCAGTTTCCAGGTAAAGGAATTATAGTTTCTTACTATTCTATGAATATGTACAGTCCCCTTGAAAAGAGGAGAAAAGGAAAATAACATGGTTCTATCAACACATGGATCGCTTTTCATTCTTACTTCAAGGTTACCGGGAGTCCGGTCTTTGATGTGCAAACACGGACCCCTTCCACGAACATCACACAGACACACAAAATGAAAACATAGATCGCCTTTAAAGGGCTGAGAAGAGGTGACCCCTGACCTGACAGGTTCTTGTGGTGCTGTTCTGTTTTCCTCTGGGGTGCGCGGACTTTAACATACGCAGTGTAGTGGCCTCCACGCATTGAGCCGCTGTGTTCAACGATCCCATACAGGCTGTACAGGACGCGCTCACCCGCAGCCAGGTTCTGATGGAAATAAAAGATAAACATTAGGAAACTGTGTTAGAAAGGAGGACTTTCATCCAAGAGAAATACTACTAATGATGATGTTTACAACATCTCAGGAACGGAGAGGAAAATAAAAAACGGATTTTCTGCTTAGATAGTGACTTATGGAGGGATACCTTGCAGGACGCAGAGCAGAACGGAGCCAAATCCAAGATCAGAGGAAAGTCGACATGGCGATTTACCTTCCGGAGGTTCATCCCTGCCTTAATGCACGCACACAAACACACACAGTACCACAACGTTAAGGAAAAACAACAGCGGGAGCTACTGGGAGACATTTTTTCATGCGATCCTTGAATAAACATGCGGCCGCCAACCTGGTGGAAGCGTTTTAGATGCAGCGTGATGACAGGAGGCAGCAAGGATATCAGCATCTGCTTCCGAGCACTGGTGTAAATCTTCTCCACCTTTTTATCTATGCAAACAACATAAAACAGTTTCAACCATGTGGCTGGATCACTCAGAGAAGAAAAGCTTCAGCTGATCAGGTGATAAACTCGAAGCCAAACTAGACCCATGCTGAAGGTTCGATCGTTTTAAGCAGCAGACGGCCATGGGGTTTTTATCAACAGGAGATATAAAATGAGACAACACAGCCTCCTCATATAGTCTAAAGCTGTGTATTTTTAATCACTGGATTCTCGATTTCTCCTCACTGCTGCCAGCATTGAGACTTAATTTATGTGATGTATGTAACAATGGCCAAAACAAACCGCAGGTTTCCTCTAGAGCACAGCCAGAAGAACCACGAGTATAAATGCTCAAAGCTGACCACATTACTTGCGGTTTTATATATTTTACCTGTGTGTGTGTGCTCGTGAAAATATGAGTGGATGTGTCAGACTCTTGGTGAGTTGTATGTTTTTAAGCCTTGTTTTTAACTTTATTGCTGACATTTAGTTTAGCCTTTTATTCTGTAAAGCACTTTGTGCCGCTTTTGTTTGGAAAGTTCTACAGAAATAAATTTTGATTGTTTGGTTAACTTTCATTTTCATGAGTCATTTTACATCCAAGTGCAAAAAACATAGATCAGATGTTTCTGAGGATGATTATATGAGATGAGGTCACAACAGCAAAATCTCTCTTTGAGTGTTTGGTGCGTGGGGAAAAAAAAAGATTATTATCATAATAATAATAATTATTACTAATTAGAGTATATTTAATCTGTGGAATTATTATGTTTACTTATGGAAATAAATGTAAGAGTTTTATTACGTGCATACCTAAACTTAGTTATGATGCTGCTTCGTCATGAGTCTTGATTGACATTATCTATTTATACATTCATTACTATTTTTTGTATTATCATCGTGTTTTTTGTTTTCCTTCTCTTTTTTTGTTCTGTTTTCTCAATACTATTTTGTTTAATTTTTTGACTCCCCTGTCTCCTCTCCTGTCTTTCACATCAATTGTTCCTTTCATTTTCAGTAATAAACAAAGAAAAGAAAAAAAAGCCATTTATTATGTCACACAATCACAGTGAGCTATCAGCATTTTGGATAATTTTGCATTATGTTGGCTCTTACCTGCTGAGGTCGTCTTGCGCAGCTGCTTGTGCCTGCGCTCGGTGCAGCTCTCACAGAGCAGCTTGTTGTTGCCCATCAGCAGCTCCACAGAGGTAAACTGGTGGAGGCAGGACTGGATGGAGCACTCCTTGGAGCTGGGAGTGTAGCTGTGGGACAGAGCCTGGAAGGCGCCCTGGTGGTGTTGGTGGTGGAGATTTTCTCGGGTCTGGGTCTCTCCCTGCTCCTCCGGGGGGCAGTGAGGCGGCGCGCCGCTGTCCAGGTGGACTTTAGAGACCGCAGACACCAGCTGCTCTACGGCGCCGCACGGCCTGGTGGAGGACGACGAGGAGGGAGAGGAGGAAGAAACGGGCGTAGGGGATGGAGTGAGGGTGGAAGCAGAAGAGGGAGTGGATGCGTGTCCGTGGCTGTGGCTGGAGGCGCGTGGGGCCCACTCGCTCTCTGAGGCCTCGCTGTCAGCGTCATTGCTGCTGTCCTGAGCGCCCGAGTCTCTTTCACTGCCGTCTGACAGGCTGCCCGCAGCCGCCATCTTACAAACCGAGACACCCCGAGACGAACTGCTAGAGACCCCCTCCTCCTCCACACCGCAGCTGGCTCCCTTCTCCTCCACGGAGCTGGACGACCTCCTGCTCAGCTGTTTCTGAGGGAGAGGGAACGAGAGATTTTCAAGTTTCATCTTTTCAAACTCCAGCAACTCTCTGCTGCTCACACTTTTACATTGTCAGTTACGTCTTTCATGCTTATTAAATAAAACAAGACTTGAATATAAATGTTGTGTTTGCAGGGATTTTAAAACCAGCATACTGGACTTATTTTCTAATACAATGGCTAAAATCTGACGCTGAATTAAAAACACTGTTTATCCATCCCTAATAAAAGACGAGTTTGTGTTAGATTCAGGCGGATGCATCGATCAGCCTTGATTTCTGATGAGAAATCAGCAGATTTGACACAGTACAGGAAAAAGAGCAAATTTACAATTAAAATTTGCAATCAATGCAAGGCTGAAATAAATTGTGGTGGGGCCACAAGCAAAACGCTGAATACAACATATCTCACGGGCTAACCTTTTCTTTTACATTTGGCAACACTTCCTCATAGCTTGTATGCTTTCACAAAAAATATTAATTTTTTTTTTCATAAAGCAAAACTGGAACATTAAAGCTGTGTAATGTCAGTTATTTAATCGGCAGGTCAGGTTTCTTTGTAAACCTTGTAACTGAGGCATCCCTACATGCTGAAATGAAAAAAAAAATCCTCCACATTAAAACTACTGAGCATCTTAAGCCAGTGTGCTGCAAACTGTGGTTCATAAATGACCTGAACACATTTAAATACGATAGTTTATCCATTTGAAAAGCTTCAGCTTTTTATTGTAAATCATGGAAAATACATCATCTTTAACATCTGGGTCTAGCATTGTGTATCTATAAACAAAATGTTGTCAAGCCTTCAGATAGAGAATAAGAATAAGAAAAGAAAAAAGAATCAACCATGATTCATTTTCTCAGGGGGAAACAGGGAAGCAGAACTAGAGTTCATGTGTGCATGCTCACCTGTCCGCTGAGTTTCCGGGTGTTTTTGTTAACGGTGTGTGACACAGAATGAACCTGCTCATTGTGGGCTGTGTGCATGTCCTGCTCACGGCTGCTCTTCGCCAGTCGACCTGGGTTGGATGGTTTTGATATCTGAAAAACAACAACAAAAAAACAAACAAAAAAAGAATTACTGTTTGATTTCATGTCTTCAAACGTTTGAATATGCAGAAACATTTTTCAACGTTTGCTTTTAAACAACATCTGTACAGTCGTTAGCTTTGATGTTAAAGGAAGCACTGTGCAGCAGCTCACCCTCTCCTCTATGATGGGTAAGGAGATGTCTATGAAGGCTTCCTTCACTGTGGAGATCTGAAAGAGAGATGACGCCATGCATGATGATGTGGAAACACCTTCTTCTTAAATTAAACTACTTCTGCAGCTGATTTTTCAGCACATGTGAGGGGAAGCTGCTGTTTCCCAGGTTTTCCCTCTCCAGCTCCACACCTGGTGCTCTTCTTCCTGCAGGGGGGCACTTCAGTTTGGCACATGCTTTCTTAATGAGCTCTTCCTGTAGATGCCTGCTGTAAACAGCAGGTATTGGAGCTGGTTCTCGGAGGTCTTTTGTTTGTTTTTCTATTTTTCCAGTTCTCCTGACTTATTTTTGAGGATCATTATTTCATTGGGAGTATTACAATTGGAAATATTCCAGTATGTCTAAAAATCATTTGACCATCTTTTATGTCTCCTCTAACATTCATTCAAAGCAATAAATCCCAACAACAAAAGTGGGAAATGTTTCAGAACATATATCTTGACAAAGCTTCACATTTATTCAAAAGCAGCCTGGGTCCGATTTAGCTGGCAGAGGTTGTTGCTGCCTTGTTAACCATAATATAGGTGTGAGGGCATTTCTAACCCTTGCACTGTATGTCTGAGGACACAACACACTGAGCTGTGATTGACTGGTTCACACTCGCTTATCCTCATCCATGCACTTACATGCTCGCACTCTTCACACATAATTGTGTTGGTGAGCTCGCCTACAAAGATGCGGTCGACAAAGTTCATCTTCACCCCTTCTTTTCCGTATGCTGATGAGGAGACAAAAAGATAGATTCAGCCACTTTAACATCCTACCGCATAGAAATATTTAAAACAAGATTTTATAATCAAACAATTCACTAAATGCTTTCCTAAACATACAACCTCTGAGCCTAAGGGTCTTTTATTCACAAAGAAGTTGGATCTCAAACTGAATGGATGAACATGGGATTGGGAAAATGTAGCAGAGAAACACACACTCCAAACCACCTCATGGCAGTAAGGCCCCAGTTCATTTTGCCAATCTCCCAAAAAAAGAAAGAAGAAGAACTGCAGAAAAATGGTACGCTCCATTTTCACTCAGAGGGTGTTTCTAAATTCCCAGTCAGAAATACAACAAAAACACCCCCTGAAGTTGGATATCTGACTCAGAAAATCAGGGAAGACTCATTTGCTTTGATTTCATCTTTTAAAGATGGCTGCTAACTCCCAGATCCAACATCCAACCTTCCAAAGTGAACGCACCATAGTGTGTGGATGCATGGCATGGCAGAAGTTTGAGATCCACTGTCATAAGGTAATTTTTGAGTCTTATTGACATCAGGACATGAGACGGTAGATAAATAATAGTTAAATAAATGAGCTTCCTGATCATAAATAAAGCCTCTGTGAACTTTGAAAGTTAATGTCTGAAATTGAACAATGTTCTCCTCCTTTTTCATTTCCTTAGCTGCTCGTTTGGTTGTTTTCATTTAACCACCACAAGGTGGGGCTATTGGTCTGGGACAGCTGTGTCGTGCTGTGTTCGTGTGAACCTTTGACTTGGCGTTTGGTGTCCTCATCTGCAGTCTTCTCTGTGGGATTGTTGAAAGCCTTCAAAATGCCTGCTTTCACTCTCTGCACACAGAAAACAGCAAAAGTCATTTTCCTAAACTCATTATTTAATGATATAAATAAAACTGCAAGGGCTGGGACTCTCTTCTTCTTCCTTTTGTTTTTTTTACCCCCATTAGTGATATATCACATTCTGGCCTGCAGCTGAGTTTGACAGGTATACCCATTATAAGCATCATTAGTATAAAAAATAATCATTGTGCTTGTCTTAAAATGTTAACATGTAAATCTCTTAATTAGTGGTGCATGTTTGTGTGAGTATGTCCGACACAGAGTCCACTTATCGAAGGTGACGTGGTCAGTGAGTGTGTTGGTGAAAGAGCTGTGAAGAGGCACAGCCACAGTAAAGCACCAATCAATAGATAATTGGCCATAGTCTACGTCTGAGTCGAGACCAATCAGGCCCCATTGTCCCAGGACCCACGCACTGGACTGCCTATTTAGGTCAAAAAGTCCCGTTAATCCCATCCTGGCCAGTCTGCGCCCCACTCAGCCGGCAAAGTCAAACCAGGCTGCGGCTCCTCTACTAATTAATTACCAGTAACCCCCCCAAAGTAACAGCGTGCTCTGTCTCACACAGGATGGGCCGCGGGGAGGGAGGGGGGTGATGGGGGCGTGAGGAGGGCTGCTGGTACAAGGGTGGAGGCGCAGAAACTAAAATTAAGACGAGGTGAAGAAGGCCGGTCCATGCCCGCGGAGAGAAATACCTTCCGTCTCAGCTAATTGGTGATAAATGACTGGGCCCAAATTAGCATATTCAGATCTCTGGTACTAACGGCCAATCAACACAAACACTTAGGGCCTCTGAAGGGTTAATGACAAAGAAAATGCGCGCGCGCGCGCACGCACGCACGCACGCACACACGCACACACACACACACACACACACACACAAAACACAAGGTTCCTACACTTTGCATTACACGTTATTCCTTCGTTATCTTTGAGCAGAATTAATTGAATCCAGGTGAGTTCACCATCATTTGTGTGCAGTTATGTTTGCACCATGTTTTCCTCAAAAGGAGCTATATTAAAGACCTTCCACTGTTTACATGGTCTTTGTTAGGAAATGTGATGCACTATAAATGGTCATTTAAAGGATATTTCAAAAATGCTGGGTTAAAATACCAATGTATCTGCTGTAAAAATTAGTTTCTGAGTGAATGAATAGACTACACCCCTCCCTCTCTACCTCCTTGATTGGAGGCAGGCTCATGGCTCTGTGCTGTGTGTGTGTGAGGTGGAGGGGGGTGTGGGTGACCCTCAAGCACAATGGAGCGGCCCTGGAGCTCATTCAGCAGCTGTGGGTTTCCCAAGATCGCACAATGATGCCGGTCGTGCCACTTGCAAGTCCCCCAAGTGGCACAACTGTTAGTGTTCACAAGTCTGAATAGAAGCAGGGGAGCCGGGCCTGTGGCCCCTCCTGGGGCCCGAGGCTGACCACTAAACACACCCGCTAACTTCTCCTCCTTGGTTCACATAGTCACTGGTGGGCTCTCCAAAGAGCTGCTGTGGGGTCTCCTAATTGCCCCGTGGAGGGTTATTGTGGAAGAGTGGGGGGCTCAGCTAAGCCTAACAAACTTTCTAAATATTTCACTGCTTTTAATATTTTACTGGTGGAGTGATTTAATGAAAAAAGGTGTATAAATACATAGAAATACTGCAAACAGAATAAAACACAGCATAGGCTGATGCACACTTGTTTAAGGACATGACTTTCAGATACTGTTTGTCTTCTGTAGGTAGTTTCATAGACCAGATTCTTCTGGTCTGCTTTCAAGCAGTTTCCTCAAACAACTAAAAGACTAAACACACTAAAACACAACTAAAACACAATGAGAAGTTTTCTGGGCGGCTGTGAATCAGTGAATAGAGCTGTCGCCTAAACAGGAGGTCAGCAGTTCGATTCCACTCCGCTACATGTCGAAGACACTGAACCATACCTTGCCTCCCGATATGCCTTTCGGGGGTGTGAATGTGTGTGAATCATACTTGGTCGCTAGCACCAAGTATGAAACAACATAGGTGCTGTATGAATGGGTGAATGAGACATGTAGTGTCAAATGCTTTGAGTGGTCATGTGACTAGAAAAGCACTGTACAAGTACAGTCCATTTACCATTTCTGTAAATAGCTCTTAGAAAATCGCCTTGTTGCTGCAAATATACCATTTCATGTCAAACAGGTAAACAGTTATTTTTGGCATTTTTAAGAGATGAAACTAAAGAAATATAGAAAAAAAAGACGCATCTTTGTGAGAGGCTGCTATTGAGCTGTTGTTTGTAAACACAACTCTGGCTCATCGTTTGAGTTTGGGACTTTTTTATGCTTGAACGAGTCACAGGTCAGTGTTAAGATGTTAACAAGTTAAAAATATTTCCCTCTGGAAAAGTCTGGAACAAGGGTTGTATTAACCCATTTTTTTTCTCCAAAATGACTAATCTAGACAAGTTAATGCAGAAACATGCTGTGAACAGCTTGGTAGGGAGCAGGTGTTCAGGCTACGCAACTTATCTGCGGCGTAATGATCTGAGAGAAGGTCATTTTGAGCCTGATCAGATCTGTCAAAAGAACCATTGTAATTAAAACAAATGAACAGGCCCGGTTTTAGTCTTTTTTTCAATCTCAATTATTGGCCGGCGACTTCCAAACATGGTTTCCCCTGAAAAGAAAGTGATCTCATTATTCACAGAAATTTTAGCCGACATTTAAAGCTTCTGCTTTAAGCAGGATAATCTGTTTCCAGGGTCTACCTCTGTGATCTGACGCTTTACTTTTTGAGTTACTTTGCAGTCATCTGATGACGTAAGCCCCTCGGATTCCCCTCACAAAGCGGGCACTCCTGGTTGATGATCGGGAGCTCCACCACAGGAGTGAGGATTGTTGCACATCATCTCTAACCTGTAAACCATCTGTCCGATCTCCACTTATTGGCTGTGAAATATACCCTTATATTAGATTTTCCATGGTGAGCTTATGGTCATATTTTGTTAGTGGAAATTAATATATTATATTATATTATATTACATTACATTACATTACATTACATTACATTATATTATATTATATTATATTATATTATATTATATTATAATAAAACTCAAAAAATTATAGATCATATATTATAACATGTAATTATTGATTAGGCTAGAGAACACATGCCAACTGTCGGCTACTGGGCGTCCACTATGCACTAACTTTGCTGGAGATCCTCCACCAATCATCATATTGGGCGGATGTAGCCATTATCCTTCTTTGGTCATCATCATTGTGGTTTTGGGATCACATCCTCCAATGAATGTGTTGCTGGAGAAACTTTAGGAGAAACTCCCCATACATGCATGGGCTGTATATGATGCACAAAGACTCACTTTGGTTTCCTCTACTCGTATGGAGTCCAGTAAGTAGTGCAAGAGCTCCTGACTGTCCTGTTGTTGGTAGCCCTTGAAACGTGGAGCCCTGCAACAAAATAAAAACATTAAGAAAGATGAAAGTCGTGGGGAAAAAAAGGCAAAAACTTCAGAAAAGATGAGAACAGGAAAAGCTCATCAAAGGGGATGTATAATAAAACCAATGAAGTTACCACAACAAAGAAAACCCCCCAAAAACAGCCGAAATATATGAAGAAATGTGAACAAAGGAAAAACAAAAGTTCTTCTTTTTCCAGACTGTATTCCAGTTTTTTTCTGCTTTATTAGTAAAATCCAAATATCCCACCTGGCAACAAGGTTGTCAAGTAAAGACACCACTAATCACTATCTACTGTAGCTAGCTACATTTATTCAGCTAGATTGGTTTATCCAACTCCACTCGCACTAGTTAAACTAACAAATATGACACTAAATCACTCAGAAATAGATTTCCTGTTATATGCATGAATAAAATGCGATTCTTGTTCCCTTTTTCTCCGTTCAGTGCCTCAAATAATAACACTCCATGTAAATAAATAACAAATAAATAAGAGAAATAAACTATTCACTCATTCAGACATATAGTAAAAAGATGACAACAGCAAAATATATTTAACACACATCACAAAACAACTCGAGTATCTTCAGTTAGATGGTGTTTTCTGAAAATATTAAACCTTTTTCATTGGCATTTTCCCAATTTTTGCAGTCTTAGTACGTGAAATTAAAATGGATTTTTGTGGGTTTGTATAATTTCATTGCCACAGCATGCCTAACACCTTGAGGGTGCAAACTATTTTCAGGAGGAAACAAACAAGATACACCACAACTACACTAACGCACACACACAAAAAAGATCATTTGAGCATGCATAATTAAGAATTGAAGAAGAATATCGTGTATAGATATGCAAAACACTCTTTCAATGCCCTTAACTGCAGCAATCACAGCTGGAAATCTCTTGAGAAATGTCAGAAAAAACACACCGAGCTACTGGGATTTTTATTCTTTCCACTAGTTAACAGCTTCAGTTCCTTCAAGTTGGCTGGGTTTGTCTGGTGAACGGCAATCTTCCCATAACAAATTCTGATTCTGACTCATCACAGACTGGGTCCTTCTCAGAGGTTTAAGTGTTTCCTCTTAAGCAGGACCTGGTGATGATAAACACTCCTACAGCACGCTTCACTGTGGTGCATTCAAGGTAACGAGTTTTGTCTCATCTGAACTAAAATTCCTCTTCATGCTCAGAAAGTCTCCAAAAAAGATTACACTAGTCATTTCTTTCATTAAAATGACAAGGTTGTAATTCTTTGTCCAAATTTAATATTGCTTGTCATTTTAGGATGTTTTTTTATAATATAAAAGAGTCATTCAAAATAATTTCATGCCAAAAAATGAAATGGAATAAATTATTTAAGAAGGTTATTTCTATTTCCAGGATGTATGCAAACACAAACTGTTTATCTGCTTTGGTTCGCCGGAACTCAAACCATTTTCCTGGTCTGTGTGGACTTATAATGGCCGAAGGTTTGTGCCTAATCAAATGCATCCAGGAAGACAAGATTAGGCTGCACGCATTTGATTCAGCCAACTTCACAGTTTTAATTTAACAGTTTTGATTTGAAGTTGTAAGTCTGAAACCCTGACCTGCTGCCTCGCTGGAGAATGGAATTAATGGCAGCACCTGGTCTTTATTTTTAGGTGGGATAACTTTTCTCCCAGGAGTTGATCAGGAGTCCACATGACTCACCTCCCCAAGAGAAAATCTCCCTTTTCCCTCTGATTATCTGAGGCCTGTAGTCCATAGCTACTAAAACATCACCTATATGAGATAAGCTGAGCAATGATGTCCACATGAGACTTAACAGACACCGGAAGTCCATAACAGGATGCTTAGGTGTGGCAGGTTGATATTAATTAGGAGGCACTATGGTGCTTTAAGCCCGTGTTCTAATGTGTAATAATGAGATAAATCTAATTCATGTCTCTGATACCTTCTAGTGAACTCCAGTCATGCTTTTCTGTTTTCTTCAGGTCACAGCCTCTGTGGACAGACCCTCCAGTCTCTGCGGAGCTTCACAGCTCCTTCAGGGTATCATTTGGTTTCTTTTATTCAGTCTCTGATTAAACCTTTTTTTCTGTAGGTTTTCTTTTCTAAAAACTGGTTGATAGTTACTTTAAGGAATATTAACATTTTTTTAATGCAGTTGTTTTTCATGACCCGAACACTAAAGAAAAGAAATTAAAAATACTTAATTAGTCCCAGAGAGGAAGTGTAAATGATATATGATTAAAAATGAATAATCTGTATTTGTTCAGAACTTTTAACCCAGACCTGTGATCAAGGTTTCTTAACAAGCACCATGCTGCTTGTTAAGTGATGTTGCAGCCTCTTTCTCACCAGGTGAATACATACTGAGAACACACCACAGCTGGCTGTAACTCAGGGATGTCCAGCTCTGGTCCTGGAGTGGAGACGTTTCCCTGCTCCAACACACCTGTCTCAGATTAATGAGTCATTATGCAGAACTTCATTGGAGTCATGCGTGTTGGAGCAGGGACACACTGAAAACATGCAGTAGTATTTAAGGACTGACTTTGGACACTGCTGCTGTAATGAAAAGGACAAATCAGCATCTTCTAAAGTTAACTATTAGCAACAGATAACCCAAGACTTTAGAGGAAAGGTGTTAAATACATTTGCATGTAATACTTGTCACTATTTCAAGTTTTTTTAATCTTATTCTATTTATTTTTTGCACATCAGTGCAATGAAAAGTTGCATTTTTCTGATCAAAAGGCAATGGGATAAACATTCAATCACAGATCAGATTTGGTCCAAATGACATAAAATTACTTTCTTTAACCGGAGGTCATCTGATAACTTCAAATGATTCGAGGTTTTACATTATCATTTATTTATATGGGGATTGTTTATCAAATGTTTTAATGGTTTTTTTTAGTAATCAACAGTCTTGTCGTCCTTCCACCATTAAAACTACCTGGACTTTCATTTCCTTGAGGCTTTGCTGAGCAAAGCAAGATGAACCTGCAGCATTGTCATTAATGCCAGAGCGGTTAGAGGGGAGCCTCACCTTGGGTCCTTCCTCTGACCATCCACAGTAAAGCAGATGTGTAGACAGATGCAGGGACAGATGGGCAGCCGAAGCCAAAACCTTCACAACCTGTTGGGCCAAGCGGCCACATAACCAAAGGACAGGTTGGTCAGACAGGCTTAACACGCACTGGTTAGAGAAGCCATCAGAGAATATCAAGGGTGTTTGGAGGTTAGGGGGACGACGGTGACCCGGCAAATACACTGTACCGATAAACATGTTTAAATACTTCTGAAAATAGGTAAAACCTTTTCACTGACTTCTGGTCTGTTTTCTTTATGGGAATAATTTAGTTAGAATTAATCTGTCTGAGACATGTTGACACGTTGCCTTGAAACGAATTTCCAAGGCTGACCACCTGCCTGCAATACAGATTATAACCAGAAAGTCTGGAGGAGCCTCAAGTCACTAACATAGCCTTATATATCACATGCTCCCTGCTTCTTGTCTCTTTTTTTTGTAGACACATGCTGGAGAGACGGGTGAATGCTTGTCCGGAAATTAAAATAAAAAAATAAAAATACGAGGGAAATGCCTCTAAATGTTAATCAGCCTCTCAAAATATTGTTTAAAATAAAATCAAGGGGAAATATAAAGTGCATGAGACAGGGAAGGGATGGGTGAAAGGAGGCGAGATAGTGAGATAGAGAGAAAATGAAATGCCTGGTTGGGAACAGTGGGAATGAGGAGGTCTGGAGGCTCATCCCAGTGGAGAGAGAGGCAGAAGGGCCCTGTAGCGCTTCTCTCAATCTGGCCAATGCAAACAGCTGCGGTGCTAACACAATTAATAGCCGGATGAGTTAGTACCAGACACAAGGCCACACAAGCCCCCTCCTCCTGCCCCAAACACATACATGTATGAGCAACACAATGCAACTGCGCACACTCCACATAATTCATTAATCATTTACTCACAACCACAAAACACAGAGATGGGCACTGTGATCCAGAATATGTTCACAGTATTCAAATAAATTACCATTTTTTCCATTTTATATCCTGATAAATTACAATTCCCCATCATCCAGGGATTTAGCTCTGTTTTTATCATATCATAAACACCTGGTTTATTTCACTGTTTTCTGAGGTGCTCAGCATACAACCTCACATTCACATACTGAACTATCTTTAGTTGGATGTCATGTAGGAAAAAAAGTACCTTTTCAGACAGAGACTTAAATAAAATGAACACACCTGTTCTGAGCTGAGAGAAGGACGGGGATAACTGCAACTCCTGCAGCTGATTGTGCAGGTAAGAATGACAATTCTTTACACCTTCTATAGGAAACAAGAGTGTGTTTAATGCGAGGCTTCTTCAAGTGCGCAGCAAACAGAAATGTGCAGGTGGCCATTCCTGCCAGCATCAAACATCCTCCTGAATAAGATGTTAACTATCAATTAATGATCAATTATTTTTACCTATTTGTAATAAAACAAAACAACATGATACATTTCCTAAGAGATAAATCAATTATTTTTTCATTTCATTTCAAAGGTTTGATATATCAGAACCTGTCAATACAAATAAATAAAACAAAAGATCATGCAGTTCTCTCCATGTTCCTAAATTTAAGTAAATAAAAGATTACCAACACTAACAAGTGCACAGTGTCATCAATCATTTCACAAAACTAAGCTATGTCCACCTCTTCATCAACTCCTCTGTAGGTGTTGGGCATTCATCTTTTCACAGCTCCTTTAAAGGGGAAGTTCCGTATTTTGTAACCTGGACCTATTTTATAGCATGAAATACAATCATTTACTCACCCAGACAGTTTTAGTGCAACTTCAACTCCTTCGTAAGATATTTAGATCCACTCGCAATCAGCATAAATGAACGTATGAATGTATTATTATAATATGAATATATATGAATAACATGAATATATGCTGATCGCGAGTGGATATCATTGAAAGGAGTTCATGTTCCGCCACAATAAAATAAAACATCTATCTTTGTAAAATGATTAGATATCAGTAGAAACACAATTTTTAAATGAAATATATTCTTCTTTGATTTTATGGCACCTTTAGGGTTTTCCACAATTATATAAAACCTCATTGAAAGAGTCTCTCCCTTGGCTGAAGCTGACATTTATGAAAATTTGAAAAAGCCAATACTTTTATTTCATGCTATGAAATAAAAAGTATTTCAAACCATTTCATACTGTTTGAATATCTGTTTTCACTAAAAAAAACAAAAACGGTTTGTACACTGAAATGTGTGCGAGAGCCTAGGATGCCAGCAGTAGATGGCATTCATTGTTATCTTCTGCTGTTTCTATCAATCATGAAAAGCTTCTCGCAAAGCTAATTTCTAACAAATTTTGAGAGATGTGGGTTTATGAGGATTTACCACAGAAGATAAAGGAGAGAGCCTGCGTAGTTTTCATGTTTGAAATACAAAACTGTTCAGTGGCCATCCTGAATATCAAATCAGTCCTTGAAAGAAGCAAGTGTAGATACCCGTATTTTTTTTTAATCCAATTTATACATTAGAAATATATAGGGATGAATAATATTAATAATGAGAAAATGCTACATCACAAAGCTTTATACCTTTATAGTCCATGTACACCGACGGACAAAAATAAATACTTAAATCTTGAACTAAATGGGTCCTCCCTCCTTGTTTTGCCATTTACTAAAGGCTAGCTGCAGACTGGCTTTGTAGTACAGTGGGTACAAGCTGGGACCCTCCCTGGCACCAGAAATAGAGCGTGGTGCTGACTGGCCGACACACACAGCTTGGCACTGGTCCGAGCACAGACCAGAGCCCTTCCTCTGGCAAGAGGATGAGGAGGCAGGCTGTGGGGTACTCAGCTGGTTGAGGTCAAATGCAAGTGAACACTGAGCAAACACTCACACACACTCACACAAAGCTTAACAGGGCTTCAGTATTACACCTAAATACTTAAGCGGTCCTCAATTGGAGCCAGAAAACCTTATTAACCTGCTCGCCAACCCGGACATTGAATGGAAAAAAAATACAGTCAAAGAGAAATGGAAGAGAGATGTCAGTCACCACAGGTCAAGGGCAGACTCAACCCTCTCCGAGAGTCAAAAGCTTGGAGGACGGCAGCATTCACATAGTGTTGTCGTCACTACGGCCACTAAAATGGAGACATATGCCCCAGTAAATAGAGACAGTTCTTGACCTCGCTCTTTACATTTTGACGCTTTAGACCAGACAGAAGTAGATGAGCTGCTGTGTGAAGAAGTGCACGCCATGTGTTGATACCAGTGGAGCCACCAACACTTTGTGAATGTTTAGGGGTTCAAATAGATAGGTCTTCCACACAAGTCATAAAGTTGAGGATTATCAACTTATCTTACCATAGCTTGGATGCGTGTATTGTTTTAAACATTTTCTGTGTGGGACCATGGTATAAGCTGATTAAACAAAACAGAGCCGTGTATTACATGCATGATATGGAGTGTAGAATACAGAGATGCTGAGTTTTCTAAACATTACATTACATGACATTACTGTCATTTAGCTGATGCTTTTATCCAATCATCCTACCACCTGAGCCACCTGTTTCCTGTTAAACATGTAATGCACGGGTCCAAGTTGTTTAGTCCTTGCATGTCAAACCTCTCAAAAAAAGACAAAATCAATTTTCTGTTGATCATGACTTTTTTGGTTTTGTGTCTAAATACATCTATATTACTTCTACTATTTTCTTTAGCTCTTCTATGGCTCTCCTTAGTTTCCTCTCTTCCTCCAATAATGTCCTTTAATGTTTCTTTGCTGAAAATGCCAGCTTGCGTTCAAAACGGCCGTTTACATTTGCATGCTAGTGTGTAACTCGTACATAAAGCGAAGTCCCGGACTTCTATGTACTCGGTTTCTCAGCCGAAGGGGGCTGCTGAGATGCGGCAGCTCTAGAAATGCACATAATAAATGTCACTGTGCCATCAAATGAGTCTTTAAAAAATTAAAACGCTTTTTTAATTATAACAGACGTGAGGCACAATTTTTTTCTTGTTCTTTCACGGTACTTCGTCTTGAAGTCCACAATAGCTGCAAGCTACCATATTTTCATTAATTTTATATTTTTCCATATTTTCCTTTCAGAAACTCAGGGGGAAAAGTTATGAAAGAGGATTAACAGAAATGAAGTTGTTCTTATTCTTTATGGATACACAAAGCACTGGCTCACTGAAGTTCCTTGCAGTGAACAACACATGTAAATGATGGGTATGACTAATGAGCACTGAAGCTTGAAGTCATGTCTTTATTCAAATGCATGTCACTGGAATAGATTGGCTCCACTTTACATTAGATGTGTATGAGTGCATTAAGGTGTGGGCAATGCTTGATGTTTGAATGCACAATTGCCTGCATGTGTGTTGCAGGCTGAGGTGGTGCCAGGTGAGGTGGCAGTCCATACTCACAGTCACACAACAAAAAACACACACAAAGGCCATACCGATGACAGCTAGGTACCAGAATAACTATCAAAGCCACACCAGAGACGTATCTAGTCATCCAACACGAAATGCCCTGGTCACCCACCTGCACTACTAAACAGTGCAAAGCCCCCCTCAGACACACAAACAGGGTGGACTCGACCAGCAGTGTACCATGCTCAAACAAGAAGTCAGCCAACCAAATGTTCATTGTTCACAAAAGGGAACAAGAAAAAAAAAGTTCGGTTCACAAAACGAGTCATTTTGACCTTGATCTGGATACGACACAGGTGGCACAGCACTGTGGCACGCAGCAGAAGCCCTGCAAATAGCTAGCTGCTGATAGACATTTGATAAGGTACAGTGGCTTCACTGTGCTTTGTGTATGTTGGGGTTGGAGTGTGAAAGGCACTCAGCTGGGACCAGGTGTTACCTGGGTCTGGCTGGTTAATAGTATTCACCACTGCAGGAATGGGATGAAAGCAGGAGAAAAGCTGCGCCTCTCGAGTTGTGAACTGCAAACTGCTGCCGTGGTGAAAGAGAACGGCAATACTAACAATTATGGCCGAGTCTGATTACTTCACTAACCCCCAAGGTCACATAACTGCTGGAACCTGAACCATCTATCTATCTATCCATCTAATTATCTGTCTATTTTATCTACTAATACTGTCATTTAGCAAATACTTTTATCCAAAGTGACTTACATTTGAGAGAACAACACAAGCATAAAATCAAAGAGTAGGATACAGTCTATCCGTCCATCCATCTGTCTGTCTGTCTATCTATCTATTCATCTATCTATTAGATATAAATAGAAGTGTCTACATGTTAAATCTGCATGGGAAACCGTTCCATATAAACCACTGGCTCCTGATCAGCATTGAATCTAATTGTATTGTGATAGAATTTGTTAATGCAGTAAATGCTGAGTTGATATTAGCATAATATGATCAGACTTGTGTTTTCCACCCTGAGCCATCAGTGAGAGCAGGGATCTGTTTTTATGAAGGATTACAGCTTACTTCTGGCAGAGTTGGTTGAAGAGGATTTTTGGATTGATGGGACCTTTCCCTGACTCCTTCATGCTCTGCAGGAAGAGGAACATGGCTGCAGTCAGAGGCTCTGGACCAGGGAGCGCAACAGTCAGTGGAGTCTGGAAGAAACAAGCAGATTTCAGGTAAAGATTCCCAAACTAAATTACAGGCATACTTCTGTTGGGTCATTAAAATAAAAAAAGCAAAATTCAGGAGTGTCTCACTGAGTTTGTGTGCTTAATTATGTGAATTTAATTTTCTATATTAATGAAAAAGGTTTCATTTTACCCACAAAAACTGATCTACCTCCAAAATCAGAATAAAAACCTTTTTTTTTTTCAAAACACACCATCCATATAATCTATTTTGAAGAACAAAATAAAGACTGATTATTGAGATATGTTTAGTAAATGTGTCTGATGAGTTGTTGGCTTGAAAAGAATGAATGAAAACGGTGGATAAACTGCAGCTTACTGTACCAGATTTGTCTCGACAGGCGGGCAGATCTTCAGCTTGTAACCTTTCTCCTTCACTTCATGTATGAGGTCAATGAGCATGTGTGTCTGGGACAGGTTCTGTATAAAAACAGTCAGTTTTATTGAATTATTTTATTTATCGTGTTCAGAAAAGTGCAGAAATATATTACTCAGTTTTAACCAGCATAACACAATTATACCACTAGCAAGGCCCAGCTATAATCATGTACATGAGGAAAAACAGATGATGAGTAAATAAATGTGCCATTTGTTTGTGGCTTTTTGAAACTGTCAATTAAAATATTCATGCATGTCAGTTTTAGCAAGATTTGGTCATTTTGTGAGCTCATAAGACTGAAAAAGGCTTTCAAACTTATCTATGATCTAGAAGTTTCAAAAATAGAGAAGATCCTTGGGGAGGAGTTGGCATGAAGCAGCATGTCAGAGAAGCATCTTTCCCTTCCCTTTCAAGAGATATTTGTTTTGTCACATCCTGATGATAAAGACTGTTGCTATGGAAAGCGCACAATGGGGCCGGCATTGTGAATGCAGACACAGCTCATCCTTTGACAATTATGTGTTTTCACCCAAAAGATTGCAATTTTCAAGGAGACAATACAAACAGACAGGAAGAGGGAGGGAAACGCGTGTAAAGCGTGCCGACTCGAATTTCAATCAACGAGGAAGACCCTGAGGGTGATTAACAAAATGGCGGAAAAAAACAGCTTCATTGTTGAAGAGGCATGTCAGTTTGCAGTCACCATGACATGACCAGTGAAAGACTGAGGAGGCTCTAAAGCTGCGTTGTGTTGTCAACATGCTCTGCACCAACCGAGTGCCACTCGTGTTTATGCAGATGAATGTGTCCACGGCGGCAATGAGACTACTATATAAATTACCCATATCCACTTGGTTATTGGAAGACCACGTTCTGCTTGACTATAGGCCAGGCTCACAAGTGGAGGCACTTGATGATGTGCTTACACATTGTAAGGACATACAAATATGATGTGACAAAATAGAAATCCTTGTGATTCATTATGGCAGCGCAGGGCGTATGAGGATAAAGCAGCAACTTAATAGCAGGTTGTTTACAGTGAGAAATCCACTTGTTTGTGTGATCGGGCTTTAGATTTGTGACAACATATTCACACCTAATTCCAGATATCTAGTTTATAAATGTCGACAAAATAACACATAATGCATATTAATTTTTGCTTGCTGGTAGCAGTATGTAGGTGTACCAGCGACAGAAGAAATATGAATACCAACCTGCATCACAGCATTGAAGAAGCAGGTGTTACCAAGGTTAGTTATTCCTTTAACAGGGACCAAAGTGCTGTTGATGCCTGGGCTTTTTCCTTTGGGCGGGTCAGCATAATCAGATGGTTCCTCTCGCAGCTTGATTGTCTTTGGTGACGCTACTAGAAAACAAAAACAGAAGGTAGCTATTTAGTTCAGATTACAAGCACATTATTGAGAGTCATACCATGTTTTAATGCAGTGGTTCCCAAACCACGTAGGTCTGGACCCACGTTGGGGTTGCGAGAACATTTCAGGGTAGGGAGGGGCATTCGATTAAATTGTCTTAATCGATTATCAGGAAAATAAACGATTGATTAATCATTAATATTTCTATATTAAAATTCAATATTTCTAACCTATATTTAAATGAGGTGAAAGTGGAAAAAACCTAGGGTGTTTCCTTATTCTAGATATTTATTACATGATGAACGACTCTTGTGGCATTTAAATGGGATTCATTCAATGGTTACACTGGAAAATATGAGTTTACATGCAACTTAAGCACCAGTATAAAGATGCATTTGAGTAATCAATGACAGTTATTAATTATATATCAGACGGTCGTCCTGCAGGACCATCTAATAAACCAAAAGGATTAATGTGATTTTTCTGTATTAATATGGTAAAGAATTAAGGTGTTAAAATTATATTTATCTCTTCATTAATGGCTTAATTTTGACAGCCATGATAAAAATCCCACATTTATTTGATAAATAGAGGTTTTATATTTTTCACTATTATTTGGCGACACCCTGAAATTATCTCGCAACCCACAGTTTGGGAACCAGAGATTTTTCGGATCCTGCTGAACGACCCGTTTGATATATAATAAATAATTGTCTTCATGGAAGGGAGGGTCACGAACATCAATAAATGTAAAGTTTGGTAACCAGTGTTTTAATGCAAAGATCTGAGTTTACATTTTAGACTAAGATTGAAGCTGCAGCTGAGACGGTGGCTGGTCTGAGGCCAGTGGAAGTTGGCCTTGCAACTGGGGGAAGAAAAAAAAAACTCTTTTGGTTCAATTCTTGGCCAATACCGAGAAAAAAAAGGAAAAGAGAAAAGGATTCAGCCTTGAAACGAGGCAGGGGCTGGGAGCAGGGTGCTGGGATGGCAGCTGGAAGGAGAGCTGGATCATTTGGGAAAGCAGATGACAGCTGTTGAAGTTTCTGCTGGTTAGTGAGGGAGGAGTGGGGGCTGGGGTCGGAGAGATGGCTCTCCAGAGCCAGCTGTTACTCCCCATAACCAATGGAAACTAACCTTCAACAGAAACTAAGACACAGATGGTCCGAGTCCAACGGTGGCATACTGCAGGGGCCAGACTAGAGTGGGTACTGGAGCTGTGTGAGCTGATGGCGTGCCAGCATTTAACAAGAAAGTTAACACGGCCATGACTCAGCAAAATGAGTGCTATACATGTTAATGGCTGCTGATGATCAAGTTAAAGATTGGAAAACAGCCATGTTTTAAAGCATCAGGCAGAAAGAGTAAGAATTTGTAAATGTATTTGTAAGTCTACCAGGTGTGTTAAGCTAAATACTGCTGGACCGACAAACTGGTGGCTTAAGAAAATCTAGCCAAGAAGAAAAGTTTGTAAGTATGCATATTTATTAATCCCCTCTAATATTTTCGTCCAAGTTAAACATGTTTTAAGTATAAAATACAAATTTTCTTTCCTGCTATTTTCTGTGAAGTTTTCATAAACATCTTTGATTTTATTTCTGCCTCTGATGTAACATAGAAATCATGATATTGAAGATATTTGCCTTTTTGTCTCAGTAAAGTTAGGGACGTTTCAACAATGGATAATTCGACTGCAGGTAAATTTCAAAGATAATATAAAAGTTCATAGTAGCTCCAATAATTTTATATCATGAATGTAAGACATTTAAAACCATGCAATGTTAAATCCTTCAACTCAAACTGTTTATTGAATCAAAAGTCAAAGCCTCATTTAACTTGTCATGTGTTTGGTGTCGTCTTGATCTGACTATGATGAAGAGGCCTGTCTGAATACAAGTTTTCACTGAACCAGAAAAATTCTGCGTGTTAAAGAAAGACATGTTACAGAGAAAATATTTAACTGTGAAAAGTAGTACATGTGAATTCAAGAGTTTAGAGAAGGTCAGAGTAAGTTCACCTGTAAAGGTTAGAATGGGTTTTATGTTTACTATGACATCTCATGAAGCTGATACTCCTCACTTTTTGTGAATTGTGTATATCGGTAGAAGTATTTTCCAAGATATGGTAAATTACTTCTCAACCTTATAAACTATAACTAATCTTTAATCTTCAAATAATCAGTTTGTTTAATAGTTTTTGACAGACCTCACAAAAAATTACAAATGTAAACTTCCTTATGGAGAAGCCAGGAAGCCCTCCGATTAGGGTTCAGCTCTAATAGGACCTGAATGATAGCTGCCAATAAGCTAATCATTTCTAATGAACCGTCTCTAGTAACTCAGCCTGGTGCAAAGTAAAAACATGTTCTTTGTTAAAGGACAATTTTGATTTTTTTCAACCTGGGGTCTGTTTTCATCTTTCCTTTCATTCATGTAAGTGATGGGGAAAGGAACTTTCAAGTATTTAGCCGGGCAGGCAGTTAGCAGCCCAGCCAATGATAAGTATCGAGCATCTAAGTTCGCCCTAAAAACATGCTTTTTTCTCCACACTGAAGTGCTCTGATAATCTCAATGAGTGTCCAAAAACATACTAGAGGAAAAATAGCTAAATGACAGCTGAATGACAGTGTAAAACAGTGAATGAAAGTATCTGTATCACCTGGCGATTGCTATGTCTTGGTGTCAACTAGTGGAATCTCCCACCGGTGTTTTGACGCGAGATTTTGGACACACAACAGGACACAGACATCAAAACATAGCAATCGCCAGGTAACACAGATACTTCATTCATTTTTTTACACTGTCATTTAACTGACGCCCATTTCTCCCCTCTAGTATGTTGTCGGATACTCGAGACTATCAGAGCACTTCAGTGTGGAAAAAAACACATTCTTAGGGCGAACTTAGACATGAGCAGTTGCCCGATACATTAGCTGGGCTGCTAACTGCCTGACGGCTAAATACTGAAGCAATCTTGAACGTTTCTTTCTCTATCACTCACATGTACGAAAGAAAAGATGAAAACAGATCCCAGGTTAATAAAAAGCAAAAATCGCCTTTAAGGTCAGAGATCATTCAGACAGTAAAAGAGTGTATTTGTAATTTAAAATTCACATTTGACTTCTGTATTGTATCATGAACCGATTCCCTGTTCACATCAGGAATTAAAACCTTTTTATCAGCAGTCAAACTATTTCCGCTGCAGCTATACGGGCTGCCGGAACTCTGCCCTCACAATGACATGACACGAAAAAAATGTTTTGATCTACCATTAAAAGTTTAACATCAATGCCTGAAGAATTCTCATGTTAATTAAAAACATACTGTAAAGTTAAAATGATTGAATTCTTTATTTTAAAAAAAGAAAGTTTCCCATGAGCTTTCTACATCACAGGAGGTAAAAGTAGAGGTTAATCTGTTTGGAGCTGATAAAGAATTTCAGCACAAAAAGGCAAATTCTTGCCTTGTTTAAGAGCTGCAGCCTGTTTAGAAATAAAAGGAATGCAGGGAGAAACACAACAGAAGTTTGGTCCATGAAAACTTTACCCATACAAGCCAGTCAAGAGAGCAGGCTGGGAGCGAGGTCAGCAGCTGGCCCGCTTATGCCTGAACCATAAACCTTTCTAAGAACCTGCACCTTTCTCCAACAGCCCTTCTCCTCCACACACAAATGGCCTTGCTTCAGTACATATTCAATTTATAGAAGTACTTCTTGTACACAACACGCGTATTGAAAAAAAGCAATTCAGCCTACAGTGATGGGTAAGCCCACTTCTGGCCGCTACCCAGCAAGCTTCTTTATTTATTCCTCAAGGCCAAGGACATTAACACAAGTGTCCTGGCCACAGAAGCTGGAGTGTGAACCTTGGACTTCTTACTCATGGCCTCTCAATTTCCATTTTAGATTAAATCAAATTCTATGAGCAAGAACACACACAGAAACAGGCATTCCTCTATGTTGTTGTCTAAAATAAAAATGCCACTTTTACTCTGCATTACTTTTCCTGATAACCAATCAAAAATCACCAAACATACATCGTCGTGTTTTGGCTTGTCCAGGAGTTTAGGGATTTAAGGTGGCAGGGGTGAGGTTCAGGTTTTCAGGACAACATGCTGTTGCGGCGCTCCACCCAGTGGTGCTAAATGCATCTGGTCCTCAGTGCTGACAACATCTGGAGGCTTGTTTTCATCTTCGATATGCAACCATAAGGGAGCTCCCATATGTCGACACACAATGCATGGAAAACAAGCGGAGATGGGTAAATAGTGGGGCACCGATAAGGGAAAAACAAACAGCTATGTAGGACGTGCTGTGAGAGTTTAAAGGTATAAAAAGATGCGTTTGTTAGCGTGGAAGCAAAATAGAGAAACTGTGAGTGTCTAAATGAGTGTAGGGCTGGATGCTTATGGAAAAAATTATAATCATCATGATTAGTATTATTAGTATAGGCTACATGATTATTTGTCAATTAAAAAAAAAAGTTAATTGAACCACCAAAACTCAACCTCATACATTAAATCTTTAAGAAAACACCCCAAAATAAATTAGAGACAAATAAAGGAGTCAAATAATAATATATTAAAATAACAGAAGCAATAAAAAATGAATAGCCAGTCTGTATGCATTCCTGTTTTATACTCCCTGCAGCTTGCTTCCTATAACTCCACCAGTTTGCTCAATTCAGGATTCTTCTGGCTTCAGTGATGAACGAAAAATAGGAATATGTAAAAACAATAAATGAAAATAACCACAATCTACATGCAGTCCTGCAAAACTTACAACATGCAAAAAACGACGAATAACAGCCAAAACAAAACCCAAAGTACTCTTTAAGATTCTTAAAAGACATGATTTTTTTTCTTCCATTACAGTGTTTTAATGATCTTGAGAAGGCAAAATGGAAATCACGATCAAAATTCGATTAATTGTCCAGCCATAAAGGAGTGTGCCAACTTGTCGTGGTGTTTGCAAGCAGAAGCACAACAACCTGACGCAACTTGAGTTTAAGAGCCGCGACTGGCACTTGAGCAAAGAGAGAGCAGAGGAATGAGGAAACTAAGCGGGCGGAACGGGGATGCCGATGGACACACTCTGCATCTGGGACTGCCACCCAAGGTAAACAATGTTCAGAGAGCCATCTGCTTGAGACTGGAGGGAGGGGAGGGGGCAGAAGAGGGCAGTGTGAGGGGGAGCAGAGGGTGGAGGGGAGGGTTGCAACGAGCACAAGCATATGGAAAAGCAGATTTTTCCTCTCCCTGCAGCAGTCGGCAAAGGCAAATGTCAGCATGCGCTGTGTCCACGCTTGACTGTGCTGCACTCGGCACCACCACCTGGCCCTCCTTGCTCAGCCACTGAGTGTGGGCAGCAGTGACACTGTGGAGCCTCTCCCCAGGGCAGCGAACACACTGAGGTGCCCGAGCTCGCCCACATGCATGCATGTACACCAACACCTCCTGCCTTGCCTGCTCGTTTTCACACAAGGTATACACAGAGAAACATGGGAATTGTTTACTTTAACAGGGAGTACATGTAAATTTGATTAAAGTACTGTTTCATTCATAAAATACCCCATCACTGAAGAATTCAACAAACAAAAACACTCATGTTTGGTTAAAACCATCCAACCTGCTGTCACAGCATTTTTAGTCTGAGAAAACTCAATAGAAAAAAAAAGGAAAATCAAAACAACAACAAAGATCTGTGAAAAGATATTTTCAGACAGACTTTTTACAGCCTTTTTAATGTTCTTCACAGTTGGGTTGAGAGGCTGTCAAATTGTATGGCCAGTGGGCTTCATCCATGCATCCACGTTCACTTCCAGAGCAGGAAGGCCAGCTCACTTCATGCAGAGCAGGCAGTCAAGAGGAAGGCCAGGCAACACCAAATGTCTTAGTAATTCGCTAATTTGTTGTGACTGCAGGGCATAAAAAGCTTGTTTTCTTGCCATCTGAGGCCAAGAGAAGCCACTGACATGTTACTTACGGAAGACACACACACATAAGCAAACAGATTTTGCTACCCACTATTTGCCCTACTTTTATGTGCGATGGTGGTATGAAAGATGCAATCATTCCTGATTACTTCCATGGAGGCACCACCAGAGGAAACGCATCTGGCCACGGACTTCGCAAAGCTGAAACGACAGCTACTAAAGACTGTTGTTTCCGAGGACTAACAACCAGGGCCAGGAACCAGGTAGATAAATGAGCAGTAATGCTTCGGTTTCAGCCTTTGGCCATGTTATTTAAAAGCAACAAAAAAAAAGGAAGCTTCAGTGTCAGCAGACTGAGCCCTGATGGAGCGCCTCATCAGAGACAAACAGGAAGAAAATTAACTAAACATATGTATGAAATGACAAAAACCTGATCGATACAAGGCTGTAAAAAACAGTTTTAAATTATTGGTTTTAAGTAAAAACTTATTTAATCAACAATTCATCCAAAGAATTCAACACATCCTTTGTTTTTACTTCATTTAATCTGCTGTCAAACAAAACCACGTTGTTCTCAAGCATCACTAAATATCACTAAACCACCAAGCTGATGTTAACATAACATGTTGGTGATTATATTTATATATATATATATATATATATATATATATATACACATCAATACTGAAATGTTTGCATATTGTCAAAGAGCTTTTAACTTAGTTTATTTTGTTAAATCTATTTAATTAGATTTTATTGTCACCTTATTGATATTTTAATTAATTATTAAATCATGTACTCAACTACCAATAACTTTTTCGTTCCTGTTTTTCTGGTTTTGTTTAAGCTACTTTGGCTTTAATTAACTCCTTTATCTACACTTTAATTTTTGTCACGCCTTTTTAGGTTTATTTTGGTAGTTGTTTTTGCTTTTTTACAAATTTTATTTATTATGATATAATATCATGTAATGTAATAAACACTCACTAATATAGCTATCATTTCTGTTACTGATGGAGCAGAATGATGCAATAAAGGTAATTCAGATTTACAGGCATATATTAATAATGCGCATAATAATACAACACAATCACACAGGTAACAATAGGAACTATGAAACACAAATTAATTGTCAGATTTCTTTAAAAAAACAAGCTCCGAAATCTTTTCAGCACCAACATTTTAATTTCCTCCACAAAGACTTCCCAGCTGTGTTACAAGCAGGATTCCTGGTTCTCTGAGGTCAATTCACATTTTACCAGGACTCTGGCACTTGAGCTGAAGGCCTTGATGGTGAGAGAGCACAGTTAATCGACTTTCTTTTTTTCCTCTGCTGTTGTAGTACAAAATTATTATAGATTCAGGTTAAAAAAATAAACAAACAAAAAACCTTGCAGGGGCTCCTTTGTGTTAGGGGTCTATAGGAAAAAACACAGCACAGCTTCTTGAGAAAACTTGGCCTTCATTCTGAAATGTAATTTCACAAGCTCCTCGACAAGCAACAGCCATCTACTTTGTCGCCTCTACTTCTATTTGGCGGACCGGTGTGGAACAACTGAGTGGCAGAAAAGGTGACAGCCTGGTAATCTAACATAGAAAAACTGTACATAGATCCTCTATAGTAGATCAGTCTCGACCAACAGCAGATCTCTGCAGCACTCCTCCACACACAAACAAAAATACCAGTACACACTGTCAGCCAAAGGTTAAATCAATGTGCACCAGTTAAAAAGAACTGGTATGCATGGACTTTTTTCTCTGGAAAAATCATAAATATACAAAATAATTAAGTTGTACTAATTCCTAAACCAGGTCATATACATTGTCTCAACTTCTGTACTTAAGTGGAGTTAATTTTAGAAAAGTATGAGAGAAAAAGAACATTTCTCAAATACTTTACCTTAATATATAAAAGTAACTTGTGCTTTAGGGACAACGTAGGCAGTAGTAATTCAGCTGAAGCTTAAAAACATCTGTAAATACGAAGCACAGATCGGGGGGGAAATGGGCTGTTTGCTTGAATTAAAAGTTATTTTCAGCACTGCTTTCTCTGCATGTGTATATGTCCACTGAGACTCGGAGCACTCCAGCTGTTCGGATCCAGTCGCTCTGACTTGTTGAGGACCCTGGCTCCCACTAGTGCAGCGCACAGGCCCAGAGGTGGTGAGACATACAGCCGCTCCACAGAGGATGAGAGGGACAGAAACAGATAGCGATGGAAAGACAAAGAACGACGGAGCAGAGGCCGGACCCCACGCAGCTGCTCTTGTTCTTCAGGGAACCCAGGCGGGAAGCATCACTCAAGCGCTTAATTCCTCTAATATGTGCAGTCATGCGATGTGCAAAGTGGGGGTGAGGGTGTGTGTGTGTGTGGAGGGGGGTGACTGCGTCAGGCCTGCAACTCTGTGGCCATGCCGGAGATGGGGGACCAGCTTGACTGGGTCTGGGCAACTGGCCTCTGCCCACCGGGCAGTGGGCTATGCTGAGACGGCTAGTGAGGCCAAGAAGAGATGATGCCCACCACCCTGATCAGCAGCAGTCCGATAGGAGGTCTGTCAGGGGGCAGGAACAGAAGGTGTATGTGTGTTTGTATAAGTTCAGAGTACCAAGGGGGGTGATATTTGTATGGATGAGTGACTGGGTGAAGCGGGCTCAGGTGGCCTGAGTGAGGTGAAAAGACATAATACTGAAAATGGACAGCCAGCCCAGTATCAGTATGACTGTCACCAACTGTGGTATAACTTGGACTCACTTCAAACAAAAACTCTAAAATTTACTATTATTCATGTTTTTCAGTAAAAAAATGCCTTTTATAACTGTTTGGTCTTTTTATGTCCTACAGAAGGCCGGGAAAAAAGCTGCAGAATGTAAGACAATTACTACCACTAGGGGGAGCAAGTGTACTGCAGCCCAGTGCTGGAATGTGGCATTTTTTACCCTTTTAATAAGGTTTATTGAATAAGACAAACCATTTATGCAACTGTAATGGATGTGTACAGTCGTGGAGTAAATGCACTGTTAGTTTCAGGTAAATAAAAAGAGGTGAACTAGTTCTTATATTATATAGCTTGTTTGTTATGGCTTCAACATTTATTTTTCAATCAACCACCATTGATGTGTTTTTCTTTACAGTATTATATATCATTGACTCATGAGAGCTGCTAAATACAACTGATGTCGAATATTGAACAGAGATGACCTCAAACTGCAGTAAGGAGCGACTTTAAATCTTCATGCCGCTGTGCCTTACCTGACGCTGCCTTGGCAGAGTGCTTTTGAAGAAAATCGAGGGTCTGAGCCAAAGCTTTCTTGTTGCAGTGAGTAGAGAGCTCCTCGTTACATTCAAAGCACCTGTAACAGACAGAGAGACGGTCATGGCTCAGGCCTGCAGAAGTAAACAAGCTTAATAGAAACATTCGTGTAAAGAGGCAAAATAGCACCAATTATTTAGAAATGTTTAATTTGCTAGCTTATATCCATTTATGTATATAGAAAACTGGGGCAGCCGTTTGTAACTGTGAGGTTACAAAATGTGTACTCCTGCATGTAACTGTGGCTTTTTCATGACAGCTCACAGTTAATCCGGGTTTCTCACCAGGCCTTCCACGTGCTGAGGCTGATAGTGATGCAGTGTGACTCTGGATGGAAAGCCTGGTGATGCCTGACAGCGTGCTGGATCCCTGACTGGTTGCAGCCCTGTAACACAGCTCATTTTAACATCTGTGGTTGAAAATAGAAAACATTCAGGCCAATTTATTTATTTCAAGTCAAAATATTTACAGCACAGTGCTCAGCCTATCAGTTCAATCGGCACACTGCATTTGCTCCTTGAAGAAAGAAAAACACATCTTACTTGAAAACCACACTTCAGGCAGACCAGGATGTCGTGGGATGCTGCCGGCTCTCCATCGATCATTGTCCTCTCCTTCAGGCACTCAGCGCACACCAGCCACACACTCGAGAGGACAGACTTCTTTACTGAGCTCAGATCCACTGCTTTATTCACATGCTGGCACGTCATTCCTGATGAAGACATAATGTACACTGTATTGATCACCTCCTGTTACTCTAATAGATCATCTGTGAAGTCCAAGACAAATGCTCTCATCTAACAGGATACATTAGTACCAATGCAGGTATTTTATAAATTATTTAAAAAGTGGCCAGTGGTCAGTTTAAGGCAATGCAGTATTTTCAATTCGATACCAGGAGCCAATTCCAATTTCTTGCGCACAATGTTTATTTTTACTTGAAATTTTAGATATGTAGTCATTTTTTTAATTTATACTTTATTTCACCATCGTTTGTTGTAAAAATCAGAGAAAAAAATAAAACCTGTCTACCAACTCAATGCAACTCACATACA